>JAKCPB010000703.1:0-146900 GCA_021442155.1 Cymbidium sinense | reverse complement strand
TAAAAAAATAATAGTTAAAAATAAACCTAAAATAAAACCCTAAAACATAAACCTAAAAAAATAAAATTAAAACCTAAACTTAAACCTATAAATAAAAATATAATAGAAACATAAAAATAAAAATAAAAATGAAACTCAACTAAAAAATAACCCTAAACCAAAACTTAAACCAAAACCTAAAAAATAATTTAAATTAAAAAACCTAAACTAAAATAAATAAACTAAACTAAATAAAAATAAAAAATAAACATAAATAAAAATAAAAATAAAATAAACTAAATAAACAAAAGAAGAAATGTTGAATTTGAATTTGTTCTCTGTTGAAAAAAAACTAAGAACGCTAAACCTAAACCTAAACCCTAAACCTAAACTATATCTTAAATCCTATATAAACCCTAAACCCTAAACCCTAAACCAAACCCAAAACCCTAAACCCTAAATCAGACCCTAAATTGATACAAAAAACCCTAAACTAAATAAAACCTAAAAATAAAAAAAATCCAAACCAAAATAAATTAAAAAAATTAAAAAAAACATAAACTAAAATCTAAACCTAAACCTAAACCTAAACCTAAAAACAAAATAAAAAAAATAAAACTAAACTAAAATATAATTAATAATAACCTAAACTAAACTAAAAAATAAAAACATAAATAAAATAGGAACTAAACCTAAAATAAAATATAATTAATTAAAATTAAATAAAAATCAAAACCTAAATAATAAACATAAAAATAAAACCTAAAAATAAATCAAAAACCTAAACCCTAAACTAAAAATAAAATAAAAAACTAAACATAAAATAAAAATAAAATAAACCTAAACCTTAAATAAAATAAACTAAAACTAAAATAAACAAAGCCTAAACTAAATAAAAATAAAATAAACTAAAAATAAATCTAAACCTAAACCAAAAAAACACCTAAACTAAAAAACAAAACCTAAAATAAAAACCTAATATCTAAACCTAAAAAAATTAAAATAAAAAATTAAACCTAAAAATTAAAAATAAAACTGAAACATTAAAAATAAAATAAAAATAAAACTAAACTAAAAAATCTACCTAAACCTATAAAGTAAACTAAAATAAAAAATCTAAACTAAAATAAATAAACCTAAAATAAATAAACTAAATTAAATAAAAGTAAAAATAAACCTAAATAAAAATAAAAAATAAAATAAACTAAAATAAAGAAAATAAACTAAATAAACTTGAACATATCTGGTTACTTAATTTTTAAAAAACTAAATAATAATAAAAATATAAATATTAAAGCCCTAACATAAACCATAAACCCTAAAACTAACCCTAAATTCTAAACTCTAAACCCTAAACCTACAACCCTAAACCCTAAGCCCTAAACCATAAACCCTAAATCCTAAAACCTATACCTTAAACCCTAAACCCTAAAACCTACAACCCTAAACCCTAAAAACCTAAATTAAATTAAACCTAACAATAAAATAGAGAAAAAAACCTTAACCTAATTAAACTAAAGAATAAAATAAAATAAAAACCTAAACCTAAACCTGAATATAAACCAAAAAATAAAATAAATAAAAACTAAATTAAAATAAAATAAATAAAAATTTAAATTAAAGTAAAAAAATAAACCTAAATATAATAAAAACTAAATGTAAAAATAATAAAATAAAATAAAAGCTAAATAAAAATTTAAACCTAAAAATAAAAACTAAAATCAAATAAAAAACAAAACCTAAACCTTAAACTAAAAAAAAAAATCAAAACCTAAAATAAACAAAATAAAATAAACCTAAACATAAAATAAGGTAAACCTAAACCCTAAACTAAAAAAAATAAACTAAAAATAAACCTAAAACTAAACTAAAAATAAAACCTAAAAATAAACCTAAAATAAAAACCTAAAACCAAAACCTAAAGAAATAAAATGAAAACCTAAAAATTAAAAATAAGACCTAAACCTAAAAAATAAAATAAAAATAAAACTAAACTAATAAATAAACATAAACCTAAATGTAAACCGAAAAAATAAACTAAAATAAGTAAACTAAATAAAATAAAATAAAAATAATCCTAAATAAAAATAAATAATAAATTAAACTAAAATTAATAAAAAAACAAACTAAATAACCTAAACCTTCTAGTTTACTTAATTAAAAAAAATCCTAAACCCTAAACAATAAACCATAAACCCTAAATCCTAAACCCTAAACCCTAAAGTTAACCCTAAACCCTAAACCCAAAAACCCAAAAACTCTTGACACTAAACCCTAATAACCCTAAAAGCGGCAAACACTAAACTCTAAACCCTAAACCCTAACCTTAAAACCCTAAACCCTAAACCCTAAACTAAACCCTAAACTAAAAACTTAAATCTAAACTAAACAAAAGCTAAAAAAAAAACCTACACCTAAATAATTAAAAAATAAAATAAAATAAAAACCTTAACTAAAACCTCAACCAAAACCTAAAAATAAAATAAATTAAATAAAATATGGTTAAATAAAAAAAATAATAACATAAACAAAACTAAAAAAAATAGACTAAGAATAAAAAATAAAATAAAATAAAACAAAATGTAAAATAAAAATAAAATTTACCTAAAATAAACTAAAAATAAAATAAAATAAAACCTAAACTTAAAAAATAAACCTAAAAATAAATAAAAAATAAAACCTAAGCTTTAAAAAAAAAACCTAAACCTAAAATGAAAATAAAATTAAAAAAAAATTAAAAAAACCTAAACCTAAAGTAAAATAAACTAAACTAAAATATATAAAACCTATACCTAAACCTAAAATAAACGAAACATAAACCTAAACCTAAACAAAATAAAACAAAATAAAATAAAATTAAACCTAAACCTAAACTAAAAAATAAAACCAAACAATAAACCTAAAATAAAAACCTAAAATTTAAACCTAAAAAAATAAAATAAAAACCTAATCTAAACCTAAACCTAAAAATAGAAAATAAAACTTAAACCTAATCAATAAAATAAAAATAAAACTCAGCTAAAAAATAAATGTGAACCTAAACCTAAGACAAAAAAATAAATTAAAATAAAAACCCAAACTGATATAAATAAAACTAAAAATAAATAAAATAAACTAAATAAAAATTAAAAATAAACATAAATATAAATAAAAAATAAAGTAAACTAAAATAAATAAAAATAAGCTAAATAAACTTAAACTTGGTAACTTAATTTAAAAATTAACTTAAACTAAAACCTGAACCCTAAACCTAGAACCTAAACCCTAAACCCTAAACATTAAAATTTAAATAAAATAAATCCTAACCCTAAACCCTAAAACCAACCCTAAACCTTAAACCTACAACCCAAAATCCTAAACCCTAAATCTTAAATCTTAAACCATAAACCCTAAATCTTAAACCATATATCCTAAAACTAACCCTAAAACCTAAACTTACAACCCTAAATCAAAAATCCTAAACATCCTAACCCTGACCACCCACCCTAAACCCTAAAACTAAAACCCTACCACTAACCCCTGACCACAACTAAACCTCCCCCTAAACTAAAGCCACAAACTAAACCCAAATCTAAACCCTGGCTGACCTAAATCATAAAAACCATAAACCCCAAAGCCTAAACACTAAACCCTAAACCCTAAAACCTAAACTCTAACCCTAAATCCTAACCCTAAACCCTAAAACTTATAAACCTAAACCTAAACTAAATAAAACCAAAAAATAAAATAAATAAAAAATCTTAAAACTAATAAAATAAAGAATAAAATAAAATTAAAACCTAAATTAAAATCTTAAAATAAAATAAAATAAACTAATAAAAATAAACTAAACCAAAATAAATAAATAGCTAAACTAAACAAAAAATTAAAATAAACTTAAGAATAAAAAACCTAAATAAAATAAAAACTAAACATAAAATAAAAATATAATAAACCTAAAGTTAAAAAATAAATAAAAATGTAAACCTAAAAATAAATAAAAAATAAAACATAAACCCTAAACTAAAAAAAACTTAAACTTAAATTAAAAATAAAATAAAAAAAATAAAATAAATCTAAACCTAAAGTAAAATAATCTAACCTAAAATAAATAAAACCTAAAGTAAACCTAAACCTTAAATTAAATAAAATAAATTAAACTAAAAAAATAATAGTTAAAAATAAACCTAAAATAAAACCCTAAAACATAAACCTAAAAAAATAAAAATAAAACCTAAACTTAAACCTATAAATAAAAAATATAATAGAAACATAAAAATAAAAATAAAATGAAACTCAACTAAAAAATAACCCTAAACCAAAACTTAAAACCAAAACCTAAAAAATAATTTAAATTAAAAAACCTAAACTAAAATAAATAAACTAAACTAAATAAAAATAAAAAATAAATGTAAATAAAAATAAAAAATAAAATAAACTAAATAAACAAAAGAAGAAATGTTGAATTTGAATTTGTTCTCTATTAAAAAAAACTAAGAATGCTAAACCCTAAACTAAAACCTAAACCCTAAACCTAAAACTATATCTTAAATCCTATACCCTAAACCCTAAACCCTAAACCCTAAACCTTAAACCCAAAAAAAAACCTTAAACCCTAAATCGTAAACCCTAAATTGATACAAACCAAACCCTAAACTAAATAAAACCTAAAAATAAAAAAAAATCTAAACCAAAATAAATTAAAAAAAATTAAAAAAAAACATAAACTAAAATCTAAACCTAAACCTAAACCTAAAAAGAAAATAAATAAATAAAACTAAACTAAAATACAATTAATAATAACCTAAACTAAACTAAAAAATAAAAACATAAATAAAATAGGAACTAAACCTAAAATAAAATATAATTAATTAAAATTAAATAAAATCAAAACCTAAATAATAAACATAAAAAATAAAACCTAAATCAAAAAAAAACCTAAACCCTAAAATAAAATAAAAAAACTAAACATAAAATAAAATAAAATAAACCTAAACCTTAAATAAAATAAACTAAAACTAAAATAAACAAAACCTAAACTAAATAAAAATAAAATAAACTAAAAATAAACCTAAACCTAAACCAAAAAAACACCTAAACTAAAAAACAAAACCTAAAATAAAAACTTAATATCTAAACCTAAAAAAATTAAAATAAAAACTTAAACCTAAAAATAAAAAATAAAATTGAAACATTAAAAATAAAATAAAAATAAAACTAAACTAAAAAATCTACCTAAACCTATAAAGTAAACTAAAATAAAAAATCTAAACTAAAATAAATAAACCTAAAATAAATAAACTAAATTAAATAAAAGTAAAATAAACCTAAATAAAATAAAAATAAAATAAACTAAAATAAAGAAAATAAACTAAATAAACTTGAACATATCTGGTTACTTAATTTTTGAAAAACTAAATAATAATAAAAATATAAATATTAAAGTTCTAACGTAAACCCTAAACCCTAAAACTAACCCTAAATTCTAAACTCTAAACCCTAAACCTACAAACCTAAACCCTAAGCCCTAAACCATAAATCCTAAATCCTAAAACCTATACCTTAAACCCTAAACCCTAAAACCTACAACCCTAAACCCTAAACCCTAAACCCTAAAAACCTAAATTAAATTAAACCTAACAATAAAATAAATAAAAAAAACCTTAACCTAATTAAACTAAAAAACAAAATAAAATAAAACCTAAACCTAAACCTAAACCTAAACATAAACCAAAAAAATAAAATAAATAAAAACTAAACTAAAATAAAATAAATGCAAATTTAAATTAAAGTAAAAAAATAAAGCTAAATATAATAAAAACTAAACATAAAAATAATAAAATAAAATAAAAACTAAATAAAAATTTAAACCTAAAAATAAAAAATAAAATTAAATAAAAATTAAACGTAAACCTTAAACTAAAAAAAAAATCAAAACTTAAAATAAACAAAATAAAATAAACCTAAACCTAAAATAAGGTAAACCTAAACCCTAAACAAAAAAAAAAATAAACTAAAAATAAACCTAAAACTAAACTAAAAATAAAACCTAAAAATAAACCTAAAATAAAAACCTAAAACCTAAACCAAAAGAAATAAAATGAAAACCTAAAAATTAAAAATAAAACCTAAACCTAAAATAAAATAAAATAAAACTAAACTAATAAATAAACATAAACCTAAATGTAAACCAAAAATAAACAAAAAAAATAGTAAACTAAATAAAATAAAATAAAATAATCCTAAATAAAAAAAAAAATAAATTAAACTAAAATTAATAAAAAAAACAAACTAAATAACCTAAACCTTCTAGTTAACTTAATTAAAAAAAATCCTAAACCGTAAACAATAAACCTTAAACCCTAAATCCTAAACCCTAAACCCTAAAGTTAACCCTAAACCCTAAAAAACCCCAAAACCCAAACCCTACCCCTCTTGACCCTAAACCCTAAAAACTAAAAAACAAACCCTAAACCATAACCTTAAACCCTAAACCCTAAAACCTTAAACTCTAAACCCTAAAAAACTAAAAACTTAAATCTAAACTAAACAAAACCTAAAAAAAAACCTACACTTAAATAATTAAAAAATAAAATAAAATAAAAACCTTAACTAAAACCTCAACCAAAACCTAAAAATAAAATAAATTAAACTAATAAAAATATGGTAAAATAAAATAAATAATAACATAAACAAAACTAAAAAAAATAGAATAGACCTAAGAATAAAAAACCTAAATAAAATAAAAACAAAATGTAAAATAAAAATAAAATTTACCTAAAATAAACTAAAAATAAAATAAAATAAAACCTAAACTTAAAAAATAAACCTAAAAATAAATAAAAAAATAAAACCTAAGCCATAAACTTTAAAAAAAAACCTAAACTTAAAATAAAATAAAATTAAAAAAATTAAATAAACCTAAACCTAAAGTAAAATAAACTAAACTAAAATATATAAAACCTAAACCTAAACCTAAAATAAACGAAACATAAACCTAAACCTAAACAAAATTAAATTAAATTAAAGCTAAACCTAAATTAAAAAATAAAACCTAAAAATAAACCTAAAATAAAAACCTAAAATCTAAACCTAAAAAAATAAAATAAAAACCTAATCTAAACTTAAACCTAAAAATAGAAAATAAAACTTAAACCTAATCAATAAAATAAAAATAAAACTCAGCTAAAAAATAAACGTGAACCTAAATCTAAGCCTAAAAAATAAACTAAAATAAAAAACCAAAACTAATATAAATAAACCTAAATATAAATAAAATAAACTAAATAAAAATTAAAAATAAACATAAATATAAATAAAAAATAAAGTAAATAAAATAAATAAAAATAAGCTAAATAAACATAAACTTACTTGGTAACTTAATTTAAAAATTAACTTAAACTAAAACTAAACTACACAAAACCACTAAACTAAACCTTAATTAAATAAAATAAATCCTAACCCTAAACCCACAAAAAACCTTCCACAACCCTAAATCCCCACACTAAATCTTAAATCTTAAACCATAAACTAAATCTTAAACCATATATCCTAAAATTAACCCTAAAACCTAAACTTACAACCCACAAGTCAAATCCTATAACCTAGGCCCCACCAACCACTAAACTCCAAACCCTCCACAAAACCACTAAACCACTAAAGCTGGACACTAAACTCCAAACCTAAACCCCAAATCCTAACATTAAACCTAAACCATAAACCCCGCCATAACTAAACTTAAATACTAATCTAAACTGACCACTAACCTAGCCCCAAACGGACTTGTGTCTTAAAAACCTAAAAGGGTTAAAATTTAAAATAAAATAAAAAATATTCATAAGAATAAACATATACTAAACTAAACAAATAAACTAAAATAAAACTAAAACTAAAATAAGTAAACCTAAAATAAATAATCTAAACTAATTAAAATGAAAACAAAGCTACCCACCCTAAACTCTCTCTTAAACAGGCCCTGAGCCACTGAGCCACTCCTTAAACCCCATCCACTGAGCCTGACTAAATCGACCCACTGGGACCTGGGCCACACTAAATCCGTAAATAAAAATCCTGACTAAACCCTACCAACCTAAACCTTACACCATAAATCCTCCCTACCTAAATCTTAAATTTTACCCACAGGCCCTAAATCTTGGTGTGGACCTCTAAAACCCTGAGTCACAACCTTAAATCCAAAATCCTACCACGGGACCACACCCCCAGACCACTAAACCCTAAACTAACTGGACCCTGGGCCCTAGGCTGGACACTCTCCAGGCCCAAAATACAAAATCCTAAACCCTAAACCCTGGGCCCTAAAACCACTCCACTAAACACACCACAACTGACCCTGGGCCACTGAGCCCTAAACTCCTACCCACCACTATGCCAACTTAAAGGGTTAAATGTAAAATAAAATAAAATTAAAACTCAATGAAAAATAAACATAAACCTAAACCTAAACCAAATAAATAAATAAAAATAAAAAACCAAAACTAAAATAAGTAAACCTAAAATAAATAAGCTAAACTAAATAAAAAGGAAAAATAAACCTAAATCATAAACCCTAAACCCTAAACTCTTTACACTAAACCCTAAACCATTAAAACTCTACCACTAAGCCTCAAACCTAAACACTAAACTGGACCATAAAGGACTATGGGCCCCAGGCCAGTGAGCTGACTAAAGACCTCTCTTCCCACCACCCTAAAAAATAATGAAAATCCAAACCATAAACTATAAAACCTAAACTAACCTCCCTACCCATAAACCTAAATCCTTCTAAACCTAAAACATACCAACCCCAAAACCAGGCCCTCCCACCCTGATTCCTAAACCACAAACCCAGGCCACTGACTGAGCTCCTAGCCCTTAAACTAAACTGTATCAAGGTAAAACCTACTAAACCATAAACCTCCACCCACCCTAAACCTAAACCTAAACCTAATAAAAATAAACTAAAATAAAAATCATAAACTAAAATAAATAAACTTAAAATAAATAAACTAAATAAAATAAAAATAAAAATAAACCTAGATAAAAATACAAAATAAAAAACCCCTAAACCCTAAATCCTAAACCCTAAACCCTAAAACTAACCCTAAAACATAAACCCTAAACTTACAACACTAAACTTACAACCCTAAACCCTAAAAACCCTAAACACTAAACCCTAAAAGCATAAACCCAGAAACCCTAAACCTTAAACCCTAAATCTTAAACCCAAAACACTTAATCCTAAACTCTAAGCCTAAACATGAAAAGCCCAAATCCTAGACCTAAACTTAAAGTAACTAAATAAATTAAAAAATAAACCTAAACCCCAAAACCTAATAAACCTAAACCTAAACCTAATTGATAAGAATAGGCAGAACTTTGACGATAAGAACATCACTGTCAACTAGGCTCAGCCTAGATCAGGCGGTGGAGGCAAAGGCTGAGGCGGCATTTATCATAGTGGTTGTTGGGGATCTGGAGGTGCTTGTGGATATGGAGGTGGTGGTCAGAGCAGTGGTGGTTATGGAGGCAGGAGGAGCGGTGGAGGTTATAACCATGGTGGTGACAGAGGGAGTGATTGGGGATATGATGGTGGATCTCTCTACTCGAGATGCCTGATTGGTTACATTGGGAACTAAAGAAAAAGCGAAGAATGGATCTATTTCTTATGGTGTGTCTTTATATTAGAGATAGTTCAAGTTATCTAAGGTTTTGATTTGCTTCGTGCTCACTTTTTATCTATGTATAAACATTGTGTTGGAAAACATGGTGTGTTACTTGGTCGATGAAATCAAAAAGAAGAAATGTTGAATCTGAATTTATTCTCTTTTAAAAAAAAACCAAAAACCCTAAACCCTAAAAAACCTATGCCCTCAACACTAACCCTAAAATCCTAAACCTACAACCCTAAACCTACAACCCTAAACCCAAAACACTATAAAATCTTAAATCCTAAACCTTAAACCCTAATCCTTAAACCTTAAACCTTAAACCCTAACCCTAACCCTATACCCCAAACCCTAAACCCTAAACCCTAAACTAACCATAAACCTAAAAACCTTAAACCCCATAAACCTACAGAATAAACCTACTAAACCCAAACCACCCATAACTGCCTACCAAATCCTAAACCTAAACCCTAAACTAAATCCTAAACCCTAAAACCACTAAACATACCTAAAAAAAAACCTAACTGACTAAAACCTAAACCCAAACCACCAACCACAAACTGAGCACAAACCTACCACATACTCAACCCTAACCAGTAAATCCTAAAACTCTAAACCTTAAAACCCTAAACCCTAAACCCTAATCCTAAACTCTAAAACCTAAAACCCTAAACCCTAAACTCTAAACCCTAAACCCTAAACCTAAACCTTTACCTAAACCTAAAGTTACTAAATAGATTAAAAATTAACTTAAACCCTAAAACATAATAAACTTAAACCCTAAGAATGGATAAAACCTTGACGACAGGAACATCACCGTCAACTAGGCTCAGTCTAGATCTGTCGGTGGAGGCAAAGGTGGAGGCAGCAATTATTGTAGTGGTAGTAGGGGATCTGGTGGTGATAATAGATATGGAGGTGGTGGTTGGAGAAGTGGTGGTTATGGAGGTGAGAGGAGCAACAGAAGTTGCAGCCATGGTGGTGATGGAGGGAACGATCGAGGTTATGATGGTGGATCCCGCTACTCGAGAGGCCAGGGTTGTTCTGATGGGAACTGGAGAAATTAATGAATGATAGGTCTAATTTACTACTTATGGAATTGTGTCTTGGTAGTAGAGATGGTTCTAGTTATCTAGAGTTTTCAATTTTCTCTATGCGTGCTAATTTTTTATCTATGTTCTTGCTTGTGTCTTAGAAAACTTGGAGTGCAACTTGGTAGAAGAAATCTAAAAGAAGAAATATTGAATCTAAATTTCACCTTCGTTAAAAAAAAAAACAAAAGCCCTAAATCCTAAACTAAAACCTGAACCCTAGACCAAAATCCTAAACCCTAAATCCTAAACCCTAAACCCTAAACTCTAAACCTCAAAACCTTAAACCATAAACACTAAACCCTAAACCATAAACCCTAAATCTTAAAACCTAAAAACTAAATCCTAAACCCTAAACCATATACCCTAAACCCTAAACCCTAAACCCTAAACCCTATATCTTAAACCCTAATCCTTAAAACTTAAACCCTAAACCCTAAACCCTAAATCCTAAATCCCAAACCCTAAACCCTCACTAACCCTAAACCTCCTAAAGCTAAAATTGAAACCTAAACTAAACAAAACCTAAAAATAAATAAATAAAACCTAAGCCAAAATAAAATAAAAAAATAAAATAAAATAAAAACCTAAACTAAAACCTAAACCTAAACCAAAAACTAAAATGAAAAAAAATTAACTAAAATAAAGTAAATAAAAACCTAAACTAAATTAAAAAATAAAAAACTAAAAGAAATAAAAACTAAACCTAAAATAAAATAAAATAAACTTAAATAAAATTAAATAAAAAACTAAATAAAAATTGAAACCTAAAAAATAAACCTAAAAATAAAAGCTAAAAATGAATAAAAAATAAAAATTAAACCTTAAACTAAAAAAAAACCTAAACCTAAAATAAAATTAAAATAAATAGAAACATAAACTAAAATAAACTAAATCTAAACCTAAACCTAAACATAAATCCTAAATAAATTAATTAAATTAAAAATAAAGCTAGACCTAAAATAAAAAATAAAGCATAAAAATAATCCTAAAATGAAAACCTAAAACTTAAAATTAAAAAAATACAATAAAAACCTAAACCTAAATAAAAAAAAACCTAAACCTAAAATATAAAATAAAAATAGAACTAAACTAAAATTAAAACTTAAACATAAACATAAATCTAAAAAATAAACTAAAATTAAAAACCTAAGTTAAGATGAATAAATAAATAAAACTAAATAAAAAAATAAAATAAACCTAAATAAAAATAAAATATTAAAATAAACTAAAATAAATAATAAATAAACTAAATAAACCTAAACTCTGGGTTACTTAAATTTTTTTTTAAAATCCTAAACCTAAAACCTAAACCACTAAACCACCCCACCACAATCTTAAATCTACAAATGCTCCACTACCCCTACCACTACTCCACTTAAACTCTACCACTGCCTCCTAAATGACCAACCCTCCACTAACTCTAACCTGACCCCACTAACCTAAACTCCCTAAACCTGGATCTTAAACCCAACCACTTCTCAAATCCCTCAACCCTACCTGCATCCTGAGCCCAACTCTACTATGAAACTCCTAAACCCTAAATCTCCCAAACACAACTAAACAAAATAAACTAAAATAAAATAAACCATGGCTACATAAACCTAAATAAATAGAGTGGGTTTGCTTTTTAAAAAATAATAATAATAATGCTAATCCTAAACTCTCTCACCAACACTAAACCTCTAAACTAACTGACCCTAAAACACTGCTAAACTGACCACTGATCCTGGATCCTAAAACTACAACCTAAACTAAATAAACCTAAAAAAATAAACCATAAACCCAAACCTAAACCTATATGTAAAATCTAAATAAATCTAAATTGTGAGTTTAATTAATTTAAAATAATAATATGATCCTAACCACCACTAAACCCTGAGCCATGAACCCTAAACCTGCCTAAACCATGAACCTCCACCCTAAACTCCAAATCCTCCCTACCCTCCACTAAACCCATCCTTAACCCTAAACCCCACCACAACTAAACCATAACAACCTAAACCTAAAACCTAAAAATAAAATAAAACCTAAATAACATAAAATAACAAAAAATAAAACCTAAACTAAAACCTAAACCTAAACCTAAACTAAATGGATAAAATAAAATCAAAACTAAAAGATAAACTAAAATAAAGTAAATAGAAACCTAAACAAAACTACAAAATAAAATTAACGTAAAATAAAACCTAAATAAAATAAAAACTAAAAATAAAATAAAAAATAAATCTAAAATAAAATAAAATAAAACCTAAATAAATAAACCTAAAAAATAAACCTAAAAATAAATAAATAACCTAAACCATAAACTTTAAAAAAAAACCTAAAATAAACAAAATAAAATAAACTTAAACCTAAGCTAAAATAAACTAAACTAAAATAAATCAAACTTGAACTTAAATGCAGAATAAACTAAACCTAAACCCTAAACTAAATAAATTATAATAAACTAAAAATAAATCTAAACCTTAACTAAAACCTAAAAATAAACCTAAAATAAAATAAAACCAAACCTTAAAAAAAAAAAACCTAAAAAATGAAAAAAAATAAAAATAAAACCTAAAATGACAAAATTAAATAAAAAATAAAACTAAACCAAAATAAGCACCTAAACCTAATCTAAGAAAATAAACTAAATTAAAAACTAAAATAAAATAAAACCAAATAAATAAATTAAAAATAAAATTAAAAAATAAATAAAATAAGATAAATAAAAAAAAAATAAATAAAAAAAAAAACCTAAACTACTGGGGTTTACTTAATTTTTTTAAAAACATAAAACCACAAACCCAGACCCTACCCTAAATCCTAAACCCAGCCCTAAATCACTAAACTTACCCAAAACTTACAACCTCGTGCTGACCCTAAGCTCAAAACTAAAAAACCATAAGCCCTTAACCCTAAACCCTAATCCACGGTCCTGACTTAAACCCTAAACTTAAAACTCAACCCTAAGCCCAACAAACCTACAACTCTAAACCCTAAACCTTAAAACTCTAGAAACCCTACCCTACCCTAAACCCTAAACCTAAACTGCCCAAATGCTACCCAACCCAAAACACTAAAAACCTAAAATAAAAATAAAATAAAATAAATAAATAAACTTAAACCTAACAAAAATAAAATAATAAAATAAAGTAATAACCTAAACTAAAACCTAAACTTAAACCTCAACCTAAACCTAAACGAGAAAATAAAATTAAATAAAAACTAAACTTAAATAAACTAAATATAAACCTAAAAAAACTAAAAAAAATAAATAAAAAAATAAAAAACCTAAATAAAACCAATACTAAATGTAAAATAAAAATAAAATAAACATAAAATATTATAAAATAAAACTAAATAAAAACCTATACCTGAAAAACAAACATAAAAATATTTAAAAAATAAAACTTAAATCCTAAAATAAAAAAAAGAAACTAAAGTAAAATAATCAAAAGTTAAAAAAAAAAACCTAAACTAAACTAAAATAAACTAAGCTAAAATAAATAAACCCAAAACCTAAACCTAAAATAAACTAAACCTAAACCCTAAACTAAATAAAATAAAATGAACTAAAAATAAATATAAACATAGACTAAAAAATTAAACCTAAAAATAAACCTACAAAATTAAAATAAAAACCTAAACCTAAACTTAAAAATAAAAAATAAAACCTAAACTAAAAAATTAGATGAAAATAAAACTAAATTAAAAAATAAGCATAAAACAAAACCTAAACCGAAAAAATAAACAAAACAAAACTAAACTAAACTAAATAAAAGTAAAAAAATAAACTAAACCAAAACCTAAACTAAAATAACTAAACAAACTAAATAAAAATAAAAATAAACCTAAATAAAAGTAAAAAAATAAAATAAACTAAAATAAATAAAAAAATAAACTAAATAAACCTAAACCTATCAATTTACTTAATTTTTATAAAAACCTAAACTATCGAAACTAAACCTTAAACCCAAAATCTTAAACCTTAAACCCTAAAACTAAACCCTAAACACTAAACCCTAAACCTATAACTCTAAATTGTAAACCCTAAAAAACCTTAAGTGCTAAACCAACCCCAAACCCTAAGCCCTAAACCCTAAACCCTAAACCTTAAACCCTAACCCTCACCAAATAACTCACCCCAAAACCCTCAATCTAGAACCCTCAATCTTAAACCCTAAAACCCTAAACCCTAAACTCTAAACTAACCTTGAACCCTAAACCCTAAACCCTAAAATACCATAAACCCTAAAGACTAAACCATTGGAAAGAAATAAGGGATGTGTGTTTCGTGATAGTAATTCACTTTAATTAATCCTAAAATGCCTTTCTTATTGAATAGGTTTATTTAGAGCAAATCTAAACTTAAAATTAATTAAAATGCATAATAAAACATTCACTAAAGAAAAATCACTAATGAATCTACCTTAAAAGTTACTTAAGGTAAGGAGGAAAGAGAAGTTCTCTTCTCTTTCCCTCTAGATACAACACTTAATTAAGGTTCATTCAAATCAAATCAACATCAAATAAAATTAACAAATCAGCTAAATCACTTAAATGAAATCACCTTCTAAGTTGAATCGTTCATAATTAGAAAATTCTAACGTTAAAGACTAGCTAAGACATGTTACACAAGCCTTAAATGACACATACATTAGGCTAAGTCATAATTTCTAGCTCTATGTTAGGGTGGTGCATGGATTGATGCTTGATTTTGTTTTGTGATATAATATTTTAGTCTGGATGTTAGGGTGTATGTGTGTAGTCTAGATGATAGGATGATCTTAGTCTAATCATTATCTTCTATAGGGGATTGTGCTTAAGGGGCCCTATGATAAAAATAATAAATGCTTTTATTGTGCAGGTTGCTTATACACTTAAGCATAATCCAAATTAGAATAGGTTGACTTGGTTACCCATATATGGGGTGCTAAGTCTAATTTATTGCTATAATTCTTTTGGATTGTGTGGGATGTTTAGCTAATCTTTATTTTGCAGCTTTAGCTAGAATTACTTTCTCATTTTCATGTAATTTTGGAATTAAGATTTGCAATGAATGTTATGGGGGATTGGGATGAACATTGGTCATAAGACTATGTATTATGTACCATGTGAAGCCTTGGATCAACTACATCCCAACCAACCAAAAGAAGGAAAGAGAGAAAGAAAAAAGGGAAAGAAAGAAAGAGAGAAATGAAGAATGAAGACCCCCATAACATGAATTTATTTTTTATTGTAATTAATTCATCTATAATTTGGGTTGTATAAGGGTAGAGCTTGGCTACCCATATATTTTTGGGTTTGTGTGCTGGAGCCCAACCATAAAGCCCTCTTATTCTTTTGCGCTAGCTTTATAAAATTGCTAGATGATTGTTTAGCTTGTGCTTTAAGATGGCATGTTTTTTCTAGTTTATTTATTGATTGATGAATGGCCTGGATGTGATTTAGACTCTTAGGAGAATAAATTGTCTATCCAATTAATCAATTAAAACTTAAAAATTAACTACTCATAGCCTCACATAAAGCCTATGTTATAAATCAAGGTATAATATTTAGCAACCCCTTAGCTAGACGTTGTATGTCTCACATCATGTATAAAAAGCATCTTGCTTCACTCTTGCATATGGAGGGCTTCCACCTTTGCTAAAGAATTTGGTTTGACCTTTGAGAGCCATGGTGGAAACACACCTCCTTCTTGCTGATTTTAGCCCATAACCAATGTCTCATGCATTAGGCATATGTATCCCATAGCCTGTGCCAAATGAATTTTTCAAAAATAAAAATAAAAAATAAATAAAACTTGCATTAGATTTAAGTCATTAATCATGTCCTAGATGATCTAGTCTCTTCGGGAGTGTGTTTAAGGACTTAGTCTCTTTCTAAATAATAATAGCCTAGCTATCTTGCAAAAGCATATGACTTTCTTACATGTATTTAAAATCGTAGGAGGTGTTAGTTCGGGGCCACCCCTAAGAGATTGTAAGTCCAATAGTTGGGTGGTTTATCCTCTCTTGTGGAGGAAAACCATATACTCATTTTTCACCTTAGATTTAGGTCGTTCCTTGGCTCTCTCCAAAGCTCCCTAGATTTAGGTTCAGAGGTTGCTACTTCCCTTTGCGGGCTACAAGCATAAATCCTCACCTCTTTGGCATTTCCATGATCTTATGTTGTAGAATTATAAGCCCTAGCTTTTTAATAAAAATTCAACTCAAATAATTAAATCTATTCAAATTTCAAAAATATAAGGCGCAACCATAGGATAGTTTGGGATGCTTACTAGGCTTTGTAGAATTATAAGCATCCCCTACTTATCTTATTTTGGATTCGATAATAACTTCCTCCTTTTGATCAATCCCATTCGATCTTTCAAAAATTACCAGTTGATTCATAGTCCTATCTTTTAAATATTTGGAGACAATGATCATTTACCTTAATCAAGAGTATTCTTAAGGAATCTCATTCCTTAATATGTAATTAACTATGTGGGCTTGCCTCCATAGAGAACTTAACAAACCCGGTTAAAAATAAACCCTACTTTACTTTTTCATGTAAAGTTAAGGAAGAATCTTTGGTACATCCGAAGACCCATCGTCTTTAGGAGTCCTTATTAGGTGATTAGGTCCATTGTAGGACGGTGACTTCTATCTCTTGAGATAGTACATCATTCCTCAATGTCATACCTGATCACTCTAATAAGAAACTCTTCAGATCTACATGGTATCCAACAAAGAGTTAATTTTTGTTTTCATCTAATTCATTTAGATGAAGATAAAAATTCACCACACTACTGTAAAGACACAGTTCCATAAGTAGCAGATCGGGGTCGTTCTTCAATTTCTCTAGTTCCCATTAGAATCACCCCTACCTCTCGAGTAGCAGGATCCGACATCATATCCCCAATCTTTCCCAACGCAACCACCGTGGTTGTAACTTCTGTCGCTTCTCCCACCCCCATAACCACCACTGCTCCGACCACCACCTCTGACCACCATTGCTCCGACCGCCACCACCGTGGTTGTAACCAGCACCTCCATATCCCCCACCACCACTGCGATAATAACCATGTTGACATCACTTTTGGAGTGAGCTTTCAGCTTCTCCATCCTAGACATAAGGACTCCTCTAAACACAAAGAGTTCCTTAGTCTTAAGACACTTCTAGTGATTAGGTGAACACTTAACCTAACCCTAAAAACTTAGAAGAGTTAGCCATAGGAATAGGTTATGCCTTAGGGGTATTAGGAAGATTTTCATACCCTATAGCTTAAACCCATTCCTTGCTTTCTTCTTTCAAACTAAACATCAAATTCAAATCTTAAATCAGTTCCAACTCAATTGATTTTCTCAAATCATGAATCAATTCCAAATCAATTGATTTTCTCAAATCATGAATCAATTCCAAATCAAATCTTAAATCAATTCCAACTAAATTGATTTTCTCAAATATTGAATCAGTTCCAAATCAAATCTTAAATCAATTCCAACTCATTTCATTTTCTCAAATCATGAATCAACTTCAAACTCAAATCTTAAATCAATTCTAACTCAATTTATTTTCTCAAATCATGAATCAATTCCAAAACTCAAATCATGAATCAATTCCAAATAATTGAAACCCATTATTAATTCTAATTCCAAAATCTTTCCTGAGCCCTTTTGATATTATCTTGTGGACTTAGCTCAAATCAAATCCAAATAACTCCAAACTCAAAAGATTTTTTCATAACACATTTATATTCTCATTTATATTCACAAATAAAAATGAAATAAATTCAAATAACCAAAACTAAATTCAAAGCTCAAGTTAAAATCTATCCTAAATCCAACCTATACCCTTTCAAGTCAAATTCTTGAACTTAACCAAATCATTCTCAAATCAATCCAAACCTTTGGATTTTCTCTTCAAACAATCATTCCTTCAATCACATGCCCAAATATAAACATAAATTATAATCATCCAACCAAAATCAAACAAACCCAAATCAAACCCATTTTCATCCTTTGAACCTAGAATTGTCAAATGAATCAAAACTCATTTGACTCCAAATCACCTATAATTGGATTTATATTTCAATCATAAGTCCTTATGTGAGTTCAACCAAACTTCAATTAAGCCTTGATCAAGCCAATTGACCAACTTAGGCTCACATGATCCAAAGTGACCTAAAGGACCTTTTTGATCCTACTTCTAATCCAACCTAAATTGGATTGAACTATGCCCATCTAAGGCTCACATTATGTGCAACAATCATCCTAGGATGATCAAACACTCAAATTGGGTCAAACCAAGTCAACCTAGCCTTTGACCAAGCCAACACTTAGCCCAAATGAAACCTAAACTAGCCTAAATCCATCATATGCCAAATTGATTGAAACTATTGATCTAAACTAGTTTGTAATCAATGATTGAACTTGACCAAGCCATCAATTGAGCAAAATCAAGCCTAATTGGTCACTTGACCTAAGTTGACCCAAGTTGACCTAAAAAGTCAAAATGGGACAAATCTTGAGTAAGCCAAATTGATTGCAACCAATGGGTCAAATTTATTCTGAATTGATTATTGAACTTGACCAAAGCTTCAATTGGCTAAGACTAACTTTGTCGACCATGAACCTAACTTCACTTAAGAGGTCAAATAAACTTGTAATCAAACCAAACCAAAATTGATTGAAACCAAAGCTTGCAATACATTTCAAATGATCAACCAAGCTAAAACCAACCCATGACCTAACCCAATTGGGTCAAATGGGTCAAACTGGTCAACTTGACCCATTTGACCTAATTAAACCTAAATGAACCAAAACCAAATATAAATAAATTTGAACAAAACCAATGATACCCATAGGCTCCAAATGATCATTTGAACTTCGCCTAACCCATGATTCGATCCAATTTGACCAATTGGTCAACCTAACCCAAATTGACCTAACTTGAGCTTGATGGGTCAAATTGAACCAATTCAAACCAAATGAACTCAAAATTACTTGAAATTTGGCCCAACCCATTTTTGAATCATCTCAAATCTGCCCAAATCAAAATCAAGGCTAAATGACCATTTTACTCTTAGGTCAAAGGGCATCCTATGACCAAATTCACTTGGAATTTGGCCATATTCTTTCTCAAGGACACTTGGCATCCTTCTAGTGGTCCACATAGACATTAAGAAGGGTGGTGAACATAACCAAATCACCTTGGGTTAGCCATGACCCAACCTAAGGCCAAACTAACCCCTCTAATGGGAATTGAGCACTTGGAGTCACTAATACACTCACCTAGCATATGGGCACTCACTCTCCTTCCCTCCACTACCTAAAATGAATCACATGGAGTGTCTAACAGTCAAATCTGATCAATCAATATCAGCATTTGAGCTAAAATGGAATTTCTAGTCTTCACTATCTAATCCAAGGAGGGGGATATATTCTCCCCTCATTCCCACTCAAACCACAAGAACTGAATTCGACTAACCTCTAAGAATCAAAACCAAGCATTCCTAAGCTTACAAAAGCCATTTCCAAGCTTCCTTAATTTCTCCTTCTCGATTTTTCTTAAAGCCAAAACAGGTAGGCGAAGTGAAGATCCAACTCATCCAATTGTCCACCAAATCCAAATTAAGCTTGCAAGCACCATCAAGGGACCTCATCGACCTCAATCAAGTTCTTTCCCAAGCCACGGGAAGGAGGAATTTGATCAAAGCTGATTGCCATTGAACGGGAGCTTGACCAACTAAGTCATCCACTTCAAATCAAAGCTTGATACCTTCAACAAGGCTTCATCTCTACTAGATGAAGCTACCTCCTTTGTTATAAGTGCTAGTGATAGACTCCGGTGAGGTACTGCTCAAAATTGATCCTAAGATAAAAATTACTTGGTCTTTTGTGAAGGGAATTATAATCCTATTAAATCTTGACCATTGGATACCTTGCTTGTGCTCCTCCTAAGATGTGGGGTGAGTTTCAACTCCATCCGAGCTCGGGTGAGCTCAGATCGAGCGATGAACGATGGACGGCATCCGTCTCTCGCCATTCGGGATGAGATAGATCACACACCATCCATTCTACATGATTAGAATGGACGATTGTGATTAAATTATGATAGACCTCCCCTTAATTTAAGACTAAACTATGGGATTAGTTGCAGCCGTCCGATCTTAGATCAACCAGTGTGTGGAGAAAGTGCATCCATCGCTGGCTGACTCAGCCACAGATGTGATAACATAAATAACCTATCCCGTCATGTCATGTGGAAAGCGCGCCCAATTATTCCAAAACTTAATCATTTTAATCTTGGGTAGATTCTTAGGTGTTCAATAACCTAAGAGGCTTCAAAGGAAATTATAATCAAACTACATGTGTAGGATGGTTATGAAAGTACTTAATTAAACACTTTAGCTTAATTAATAAATAATTGTGAGCCAATTGCATTAGGCCCCTTTATTTCTTTGGTGCATTGCTAATTTAAATTCAATGTGGTTGCATATCATATGTTGGCTCATAATTACTTGTCTAATTATATTAAGGTGGTGTAGGTAAGGGGTAAGTAATGGATTTAACTCATACCTTAACCTAAACAAAACATAAAATCAACATAATTACTCTAAAATTTAACTAAACCAATTCACACACAGGGGAGATGGGTTAGAACCAGCAAACACTTTTCACATTTCCTATGTCAAATCAAATTCAAAAATAAAAATCTCCTTAAAGAATATTTGATTCACTTTAAATGATCTTATTTTTATAAGATTGTCTTTAAGAATTAATTAAGGTCAATGAAGTCATATGATTACATCACATTATTTATTTCCAAGAATGCTAAATATTGTTTTCCATATGAAATCATGCATTCATATATTTTAAAAAAAAATCAATTAAATAAAATATTTCCTTTTATGTCAAATTGCATGTTTTGGCTAAAGTTAAGAATATGGGTGGCTATTATCACTATTAAACCAAAAATTACTTTGCAAAACTTATAAATTAAAGATTATGAATGAAGTGATACTACTTATAAGTACTTATAAGCTTGCATGTTATTATAGCATGATATGTGTTTTATGTTGCTTTCTTCTCTTCTATTAACATGGATTTGAATAGGATTTACAAAGTGTATATTTCATTTGAAAAGAACATAACATTTTCTTAAATCTATTCTTATGCATTCCTATGTTATGACTTTAGAAGGATCCTCACATTACACGTGTAAATTATACAACCAAATCAAACAAACAAAGATCTTTTCATGATTTTTCATCCATTTGTTTCTTTTTGTTCATCTACATGTATTTAAGAAAAGTGGTATATTAGTCTACGGACATCCACTGAGGCTTTAAGTAGCCCTAAGTAAGTCTTGTACCTTATGCCCCTAGTGTAGAAAATAATGGCGCTGTATTAACTTATATCTTTTATACATGTGGACGTGCATTATATTAATGGATAAAGAATCCCTCCTTTATACATAATAAATAAAAACATTCATAGAATATCCAAGTTTGCAAATCATATCTCTTGGCATTCATCATCAAGGTGTGCTAAAATTTGCATTGCATGTAAAGGTATGCTTAAGATTTATTCATATGCATGGTATACATGGTGGAAAGAACTAAGGGGTTGTGTGTTATGTGATAGTAATTCACCTTAATTAATCCTAAGATGCCTTTCTTATTGAATAAGGATATTTAGAGTAAATCTAAACATAGGGTTAATTAAAACACATAATAAAATATACATTAAGGAAAAGTCATTAATGAATCTCCCTTAGAAATTACTTAAGGTTGGGATGAAAGAGAAGTTTTCTTCTCTTTTCTTCTCTTTACAACATTTAGTAACTAAGTGTAGGTTCATTCAAACCAATTCAAATCATAGAACTAAAATTGACAAATCAACTGAATCATTTATACTAAAACCACCTTCAAAATTAAACCTCTCACACTTAGGAAATCTCAACCTTAGCCTAGCTGGGGCTTAGATAGATAAATGGCACACACTTTTAAGTCACCATTTCTAGTTCTATATTAGGGCGGTGCATGGTTTGATGCTTGATTTTATTTTGTGATGTAATGTTTTTAGACTGGATGTTACGGTGCATGTGCATAGACTGAATGATAGGATGATCTTAGCCTAATCATATCTTCTAGAGGGGGTTGTACTTAAGGGGCACTGTAATAAAACATTAAATTCTTTTGCTATGCAGGTTGCTTATACCCCTAAGCATGGTCCAAACTAGGACAAGCGAACCTGGATTCCCGTGTGTAGGGTGCTAAGTCCAAATTATTCATATAACTGCTTGGGTTGTGTGGTATGTTTAGCTAATCACTATTTTACAGGTTTAGTAAGATATATCATTCCAATTTTAATCTAAATTTTGCAATTAAGATTTGGAATGAATGTTATTGGGGATTAAGGTGAACATTTGTAATAAGACCTTGTCTTATGTACCATGTGAAGCCATGGAGCAAACTTAGCATCCCAAGTCAAATCAAAAAGAAAGAAATGAAGAAAATAATTGAAGAAATGAATAAATGAAGAAATGAAGAATGAACCCCCATAACATGAATTCCTTCTAAATTGTAATTATTCATTTCTGATCTGGGTTGTATAAGGGTAGAGCTCAGCTACCCATTTTCCTTTTCGGGTTTGTGCGGTAGTGCCCGGCCATATCGGCCTCTTAATCTTTTGCTCTAATTTTATAAATTGATTGATGTTTTATTTATGATTGTGCAATTAGAATGGCATTATTTTCCTAGTTTCTTAATTGCTTATTGGTTGTTAAATGGCCTTGATGCAATTTGACTCTTAGATAAAAATAAACTTTCTATCCAATTAATCAACTCAAAATTAAATAAATCATAACCTCACCTAAAAATCTTAGGACATAAATCAAGATAATAAAAGATTTAGCAACCCCTTAGTTGGATGTTATATGTCTCACATCATGCATAAAACATATTGCTTCACTCTTGCTAATGGTGGGCTTCCACCTTTGCTAGAAAAAATGGATTGACCTTTGAGAGCCATGGTAGAAACACATCTCCTTCTTCCTAATTTTGGCCCATGATCAATTCTCATGCATTATGCATATGAAATCTCATAGCCTGTGTCAAATAAAAATGTCCAAAAATGAAAATAAAACTTAACAAAATTTGCATTAGATTAAGTCATGAGTTCATGCCCTTCTTGATCTAGTCTCTTAAGGAGTGAGTTTAAGGACTTAGTCACTTTTCTAAACAAATAATAGCTTAGCCATCTTGCAAAGCATATGACTTGCCTACATATATTTAAAATCATAGGAGGAGTTAGTTGGCAGCCACCCTAGGTGATTGTAAGTCCAACAGTTAGCTGGTTTATTTTCTCTTGTGGAGATAAACCATATACCCATATTCACCTTAGATTTAGGTCATGCCTTAGCCCTTTCCAAAGCTCCATAAATTTAGGATCTGAGGTTGTTCTTTCTCATTGTAGGCTATAAGAATAAATCCTCACCTCTTAGGCATTTTGACAATCTTGTGTTATGGAATTGTAAGCCCTAGATTTGTAATAAAAATTCAACTCAAACATGAAATCCTTCTCAAATTTCAAAAATATAAAGCCCAACTAGAGGATAGATTGGGATGCTCACTAGGTTTCTTAATATCATGAGCATCCCCTACTCATCTCCCTTTGGTTTCAAGAATAACTCCCTCCTTTTAAACAAGCCCACTTGATTTTCCAAAAAATAAATAATTTATTGATAGTCCTATCTTTGAAATCTTTGTAGATAATGATCATTTATCTTAATTGAGAGTATTCTTAAGGAATCTCATTCCTTAAGATGTAAATAACTATGGGGGCTTCCCTCCATAGGAAAATTAACTAATCCAGTTCAAAATAAACCCTACTTTATTTTTCCATGTGAAGTAGAGGAAAGATCTCTGGTACATTTGAAGACCCAATATCCTTAGGAGTCCTCATTAAGTGATTAGGTCCATTGTAGGATGGTGACATCTGCCTCTCGAGATAGTACATCATTCCTCAATGTCACACCTGATCACCCTAACAAGTACATATGTGAATCTACATGGTGTTCCAATAATATACACAATTTTTATTTTCCAAATTTGCAAGTTTGAGAAATAAACACAACACACCGCCTCCGCATTCGCCTCCACTGTCAGATCTAGACTGAGCCTAATTGACAATGATGTTCTTGCCGTCATGGTTTTGCCCATTCATAAAGTTCAGGGTTAATTTATGATTTAGGGTTTAGGGTTAGTTTAGGGTTTAGGGCTTAGCATTTAGGGTTTAGGATTGTAGATTTTTGGGTTTATGGCTTAGGGTTTAGGCTTTAGGGTTTTGGGTTTAGGGTTTAGGGCTTAGTGTTTAAGGTTTTAGGGTTTAGGGTTTAGGGTATATGGTTTATGATTTAGGGTTTAGGGTTTAGGTTTTAGGGGTTAGAGTTTAGGGTTTAGGGTATAGGATTTAGGGATTAGGGTTTTAGGGTTTATGTGTTTGGAATTAGGGTTGTAAGTTTAGGGTTATAGATTTAAGGTTTAATGTTTAAGGTTTAGGGTTTAGGGTTAGTTTTATGATTTAGGGTTTAGGGTTTAGGAGTTAGGGTTTAGAGTTTTTTTAAAATAAGTAAATCGATAGGTTTAGGTTTATTTAGTTTATTTTTTATTTATTTGAGTTTATTTTTTTATTTTTATTTAATTTAATTTATTTATTTTAGGTTTATTTATTTTAGTTAAGTTTTTTTATTTTAGTTCTTTTTTAGTTTTAGGTCTATTTTTTAGTTCAGATTTATTTTTATTTTATTTATAAGGTTTAAGTTTTACTTTTTATTTTTAGGTTTAGGTTTAGGTTTTTATTTTATTTTTTTTTATGTTTTGGTTTTAAGTTTTTATTTTAGGTTTATTTTTAGGTTTTATTTTTTATTTTAGGTTTAGGTTTATTCTTTATTTATTTTATTTTATTTAGTTCAAGTTTAGGTTTAAGTATAATTTATTTTAGATTTCTGTTTAGGTTTTATTTATTTTAATTTATGTTTAGGTTTATTTTATTTTATTTATTTTATTATTATTTTAGGTTTAGATTTTTTTGAGTTTAGGGGTTAGGATATATTTATTTATTTATTTTTAAGTTTATTTTTAGGTTTAGGTTATTATTTAGTTATTTTATTTTATTTTAAGTTTATTTTATTTTTATTTTATGTTTAGTTTTACTTTTATTTTACATTTAGTTTTTATTTTATTTAAGTTTTTTATCTTAGGTTTATTTTATTTTTTAGTTTAGTTTAGGTTTTTTTAATTTATTTTAGTTTATTTATTTTTTATTTTATTTTATTTTTAGGTTTAGGTTTAGGTTTTAGTTTAGGTTTAATTTTTTTTATTTTATTTAGGTTTAGGTTATTTATTTTTTTTATTATTAGGTTTTATTTAGTTTAAGTTTAAGTTTTTAGGTTTTTAGGGTTTAGGGTTTAGGGTTTAGGGTTTAGGGTTTAAGGTTTAGGTTTTGGGGTTTAGTGTTTAGGCTTTAAGTTTTAGGGTTAGGTTAGGGTTAGGTTAGGGTTTAGGCTTAGTTTAGGGTTTAGGGTTTAGGCTTTAGGGTTTGTGGTTTTTAGGGTCTAGGGTTTAGGGTTTAGGCTTTATTTACAGTTTAAGGTTTAGGTTTTAGGGTTTAAGGTTTCAGGTTAGGGTTAGGGTTTAGGGTTTTTTAGGGTTTAGGGTATAGGGTATAGGGTATAAAGTTTAGGGTTTAGGGTTATAGGTTTAGGGTTGTAGGCTTAGGGTTTAGGGTTTAATTTTAGGATTAGTTTTAGGTTTTAGGGTTTAGTGTTTAGGATTTAGGATTTAGGGTTTAGGGTTTAGGATTTTTTTTTAAGTTAAGTAAATCGATTGGTTTAGGTTTATTTAGTTTATTTTTTATTTATTTTAGTTTATTTTATTATTTCTTATTATTTAGGTTTATCTTATTTTAAATTTAGTTTAGGTTTTATTTTATTTTATTTTATTTTATTTTTTATTTTATTTTATTTTATAGTTTTAGTTTTAGTTTTTATTCTATTTCTATCTATTTTATTTTATTTAGGTTTAGGTTTATTTATTTAGTTTGTTATTAGTTTTATTTAGTTTATGTTTAGGTTTTTTGGTTTAATGGGTTTAGGGTTTAGAGTTTATGGTTTATGGTTTAGAGTTTACAGTTTTAGGGTTTAGGGTTTAGAGTTATGGTTTAGGGTTTAAGGTTTAGGGTTTAGTGTTTAGGCTTTAGGTTTAGGGTTTTAAGGGTTTAGGGTTTAGGTTTTAAGGTTTAGGTTTTAAGGTTTAGGGTTTAGGGTTAGCTTAGGGTTTAAGGTTAGTTTATGGTTTATGGTTTTTAGGGTTTAGGGTTTAGTGTTTAGGGTTAGTTTAGGGTTTAAAGTTTTAGGGTTTTAGGGTTTATGGTTTAGATTTTAGGGTTTAGGGTTTAGGGTTAGGGTTAGGTTTAGGGTTTAGAATTTAGGGTTTAGGGTTTAGTGTTTAGGGTTTAGGTTTAGGCTTAGTTTAGGGTTTAGGGTTTTTTAGGGTTTAGGGTATAAGGTTAGTTTTAACGTTTAGGGTTTAGGATATAGGGTTTAGGGTTTAGGGTTTTTTTTTAATTAAGTAAATTTGTAGGTTTAGGTTTATTTAGTTTGTCTAGTATAATATTTATTTATTTTAGTTAATTTTAATTTTTAATTTTTAATTTGTTAAGTTTATTTTAAGTTTTTATTTAGTTTAGTTTGTTTATGTTAATTTTATTTATTTTAGTTTAGTTTTATTTATTTTTAGTTTATTTTTTTAGGTTGGTTTAGGTTTATGCATATTTTTTAGTTTAGTTTTATTTATATTTTATTTTTTAGGTTTAGCTTCTATTTTTTTATTTTTAGGTTTAGGTTTTTATTTTATTTTTTAGGTTTAGGTTTCTATTTTAGGTCTATTTTAAAGTTTAGTTTTTTTTTGTTTAGGTTTAGGTTTGTTTTTAATTTATTTTATTTTATTTATTGTTTTGATTAGGTTTAGGATTAGGTTTTATTTTTTTTAGCTTAGTTTATTTTAGTTTAAGTTTTCTTAATTTTATTTTTATTTTAATTTTAGGTTTTTTTATATTAGGGTTTAGGATTTATTTTTATTTCTTTTTAAGTTTTATTTTATTTTATTTTAGTTTATGTTTATTTTTAATTTATTTTGGTTTTGTATTTTTAGGTTTATTTTATTTTTTAGCTTAGTTTAGGTCTTTATTTATTTTATTTTAGTTTAGTTTTTATTTTTTTATGTTTAGGTTTACATTTAGGTTTTTGTTTAGTTTTTAATTTAATTTAATTTTTTATTTAATTTAAGTTTAGGTTTTTAGGTTTTATTTAGTTTAGGTTTTTTAAGGTATAGGGTTTAGGATTTCAGGCTTGGGGTTTTGGGTTTAGGTTTATAGGATTTAGGCTTTAGGGTTTAGGATTTAGTATTTAGGGTTTAGTATTTAGGATTCAGGGTTTAGGGTTTAGTGTTTAGGGTTTTAATGTTTAGGGTTTAGGGTTTAGGGTTGCAGGTTTAAGGTTCAGGGTTTAGGGTTTAGTGTTTAGGGTTAGAGTTTATTTAGTATATTTTTTATTTATTTCACTTTATTTTATTTATTATTTTTATTTAAATTTATTTTTATTTTTATTTAGTTTATTTTATTTATTTTGGTTTATTTATTTTAGTTAAGGTTTTTTATTTTTATTTTTGATTTCATCAACCAAGTAACACAACATGTTCTTTAGGACATAAGTAATGACATAGATATAAAATTTGCACAGATAGTGCAAATAAAAAACCCTAGGTAACTAGAACCGTCTCTACCTTAAAGACATTGTTCCATAAGCAGCATATCAGATCAGTTGTTCTTCAGTTTCTCTTATTCTCATCAGAACCACCCTGGCCTTTCGATTAGTAGGATCCACCATCATATCCCCGATCTCTCCCTCCGCCATCACCATAGTTGTAACCTCCATCGCTCCTCCCACCTCCATAACCACCACTGCTCAGACCACCACCTCCATATCCACCAGCACCTCTAGATCCCCCACCACCACTGCGATAAGCACCGCCTCTTCCACCTCCAGATAAGCTGGTTGATGGTGATGATCATGTTGTCAAGATTCTGCCCATTCTTAGGGTTTAGGTTTACTAGTTTTTAGGGTTTAAATTTAATTTTTAATTTATTTAGTTATTGTAGGTTTAGGTTTAAGGTTTTTTTGTTTAAGGTTAGGGTTTAGGGTTTAGGGTTTAGAGTTTATGCTTTTAGGGTTTAGGGTTTAGGGTTTTAAAGTTTAGGGTTCTAAGGTTTAGGGTTTCGGGTTGGGGTTTAGGGTTTAGGGTTTATGGTTTAGTATTTAGTCTTTATAGTTTAGGGTTTTGTGGGTTTAGGGTTTTTGGTTAGTTTAGGGTTTAGGCTTTAGGGTTTAGGGTTTTTAGGATTTAGTGTTTAGGGTTTAGGGTTAGTTTAGGGTTTGAGGTTTATGGTTTGGGTTAGGGTTTAGAATTTAAGGCTTAGAATTTTAGGTTTAGGATTTAGGGTTAGGTTAAGGTTTAGCTTTTAAATAAGTAAACTGTTAGTTAAGGTTTGGGTTTTAAGGGTTTAGGGGTCAGCTGGGGTTTAGGGTTAGTTTAGGTTTAGAGTTTAGCCTTTAGGGTTATGGTTTTGAGTTTAGGGTTCTCATTTAGGGTTTAAGGTTTGTTTTAGGGTTTAGCATTTTAGTTAGGTTAGGGTTTAGGGTTAGTTTAGGTTTAGGGTTTTAGGTTTTAGGGTATAGGTATAGGGTAGTTTAGGATTATGTTTAGAATTAGGGTTTTAGGTTTAAATTTAGTGGTTTTAGGTTTAGGGTTTAGGATTTAGGATTTATTGTTTAGGAATTTTATTTAAGTTAAGTAAATGAGTAGGTTTAGGTTAATTTAGTTTATTTAAATTATTTGTTTATTTATTTTTTTTTTTTATTATTTAAGTTTATTTTATTTTTAATTTAGTTTAGGTTTATTTTATTTTAGTTTGTTTTTATTTATTTTATTTTTTAGATTTTAATTTAGGTTTTTTTTATATTAGGGTTTAGGTTTTATTTATTATTTATTTTTTGGTTTATTTTCTAAGTTTAGGTTTTTATTTTTATTTTTTTTATTTTATGTTTAGTTTTTATTTTATTTTGGTTTTGTATTTTTATGTTATTTTATTTTTTATTTTAGTTTGGGTCTTTATTTATTTTATTTTATTTTAGCTTTTATCTTATTTATTTTATTTTTATGTTTAGGTTTACGTTTTGATTTTAGTTTAGGGTTTTAAGGTTTAGGGTTTAGGGTTTGGTGTTGCAGGTATATGGTTAAGGGTTTAGGCTTTAGCATTAGGGTTTATTTAGTTTATTTTTTGTTTAGTTTACTTTATTTTATTTTTTACTTTTATTTAAGTTTATTTTTATGTTTATTTAGTTTACAATATTTATTTTGGTTTATTTATTTTAGTTTAGGTTTTTTATTTTTAATTTTGATTTCATCAACCAAGTAACACACCAAGTTTTTTAAGACACAAGCAATGACATAAGTAAAAAATGTGCACATATAGTGTAAATCAAAAACCCTAGATAACTAGAACCGTCTCTACCATAAAGACATAGTTCCATAAGCAGCAGATCAGATAAACAATTCTTCAGTTTCTCCTGTTCTCAACATAATCACCCGCTCTCCGGTAGGATCCACCCCCATCTCTCCCTCAGCCACCACCGGTTGCTCCATCGCTCCTCCCACCTCCATAGCCACCACTACTCACCACCCTTCATATCCACTGACCTCTAGATCCCCCACCACCATAATGCGCTCTGCCTTCACCTCCACCTCTAAATCTAGACTGAGCCTGGTTGATAGTGATGTTCCTGTTATCAAGGTTCTTCCCATTCTTAGGGTTTAGGTTTACTATTTTTTAGGGTTTAAGTTTATTTTTTTATTTATTTAGTTATTATAGGTTTAGGTTTATGATTTGTGGTTTAAGGTTAGGGTTTAGGGTTTAGGGTTTAAGTTTAGGCTTTAAGGTTTTAGGGTTTTTTCTTTTAGGGTTTAGGGTTTAGGGTTAGGGTTTAAGATTTTATGGTTAGGGTTTTAAGGTTTATGGTTTCGGGTTGGGGCTTAGGGGTTAGGGTTTATGGTTTAGTATTTAGGCTTTAAAGTTTAGGTTTTGAGGGTTTAGGGTTTAGGGTTTTGGGTTTTCAGTTAGTTTAGAGTTTAGGTGTTAGGGTTTAGGGTTTTTAGGGTTTAGTGTTTAGGGTTTAGGGTTAGTTTAGGGTTTGGGGTTTAAGGTTTGGATTAAAGTTTAGGGTTTAAGGTTTAAGGAGTTTAGATTTAGTGGATTTAGAGTTTAGGTTTTTTTTAAAATTAAATAAACCTTATTTAGTTTAGGGTTTAAGGTTTAGGGCAAGTTTAAGCTTTAGGGTTTAGGGTTTAGGCTTTAGGGTTAATGATTTTTAGGGTTTAGGATTCATTTAATGTTTAAGGTTTAGGTTCTTGGGTTTAGGGTTTCGGGTTAGGGTTAGGGTTTAAGGTTTAAGGTTAGTTTAGGGTTTAGGATTTAGGGTTATAGGTTTAGGGTTATATGTTTAAGGTTTAGGGTTTAGGATTAGTTTTAGGGTTTAAGTTTTAGGATTAGTTTTAGAGTTTAGGGTTTAGGGTTTAGGATTTTGTTTTAAGCTAAGTAAATCAGTTGGTTTAGGATTATTTAGTTTTTTTAATTAATTTTTTTATTTATTTTAATTTAATTTATTTTTTATTAATATTTAGGTTTATTTTATTTGTATTTTAGTTTAGGTTTATTTTATTTTATTTAGTTTATTTTATTTTTATTTTATTTTATTTTATAGGTTTTAGTTTAGGTTTTTATTCTATTTCATTTTATTTTATTTTATTTAGGTTTAGGTTTATTTATTTATTTTATTATTAGGTTTTATTTAGTTTATGTTTAAGTTTTTAGGTTTTAAGGGTTTAAGGGTTTAAGGTTTAAGGTTTAGGGTTTAGGTTTAGGGTTTAGGGTTAGGGTTTATGGTTTAAGGTTTAGGGTTTAGTGTTTAGGATTTAGGTTTAGGGTTTTAAGGGTTTAGGGTTTAGGTTTTAAGGTTTAGGGTTAGCTTAGGGTTTAAGGTTAGTTTAGGGTTTAGGGTTTATGGTTTTTAGGGTTTTGGGTTTTGGGTTTAGGGTTAGTTTAGGGTTTAGGGTTTAGGGGTTTAGGGTTTAGGGTTTAGGTTTTAGGGTTTAGGTTAGGTTTAGGGTTTAGGGTTTATTGTTTAGGGTTTAGGGTATGGGTTTAGGGTTAGTTTAGGGTTTAGAGTTTTTTTGGGTTTAGGGTATAGGGTTAGATTTAACGTTTAGGGTTTAGAATATAGGGTTTAGGATTTAGGTTTTTTTTAAATTGCGTAAATTGGTAGGTTTTAGTTTATTTAGCTTATTTAGTATATTATTTATTTATTTTAGTTTATTTTATTTTTATTTTTATTTTTTAGGTTTATTTTTAATTTTTATTTAGTTTAGTTTGTTTATTTTAGTTTTATTTATTATAGTTTAGTTTTTTTATTTTAGTTTAATTTTTGGATTCAGGTTTAGGTTTATACATATTTTTTTAGTTTGGTTTTATTTATATTTTATTTTTTAGGTTTAGATTTTATTTTTTATTTATAAGTTTAGGTTTTATTTTATTTTTTAAGTTTAGGTTTTTATTTTAGGTCTATTTTTAAGTTTTATTTTTTAGTCTAGGTGTAGGTTATCTTTTAGTTTATTTTATTTTATTTATTATTTAGGATTAGGTTTAGGTTTAGATTTTAGTTTTTTAGTTTAGTTTATTTTAGTTTAAGTTTCCGTTTATTTTATTTTTATTTTAGGTTTAGGTTTTTTTATATTAGGGTTTAAGTTTTATTTTTTTTATTTATTTTTAGGTTTATTTTTTAGGTTTAGGTTTTTATTTATTTTTTGTTTGATTTTATTTTATTTTATGTTTAATTTTTATTTTATTTTAGTTTTTTATTTTAGGTTTATTTTATTTTTTAGTTTAGTTTAGGTCTTTAATTTTTTTATTTTAGTTTAGTTTTTATTTTATTTTTTATGTTTAGGTTTACGTTTAGGTTTTAGTTTAGATTTTTATTTTATTTTATTTTATTTTTTATTTTATTTAGGTTTAGGTTATTTTATTTATTTTATTTTTAAGTTTTATTTTGTTTAGGTTTTAAGGTTTTTAGGTTTTTAAGGTATAGGGTTTAGGGTTTAGGGTTTAGGTTTGTATGATTTAGGGTTTAGGGCATAGGATTTAGGGTTTAGGGTTGTAGGTTTAAGGTTCAGGATTTAGGGTTTAGGGTTTAGGGTTAGGGTTTATTTAGTTTATTTTTTATTTATTTTACTTTATTTTATTTTTTATCTTAATTTAAGTTAATTTTATTTTTTATTTAATTTAGTTTATTTATTTTGTTTATTTATTTTAATTTAGGTTTTATTTTTATTTTAATTTCATCAACCAAGTAACACACCAAGTTTTCTAAGACAAGACGATAAAGATAAAAATGTGCACAGATAGTGCAAAAAAAACCCTAGATAACTAGAATCTCTTAAAGATATAGTTCCATAGCAGATCGGATTTTTCTTGGTTTCTCTTTTCTTAACCAATCGCTCTCGAGTCATATTCTCGATCTCTCCCTCCACCACCACCATGGTTGTAACCTCCATCGTTCTTCCCACCTCCATAGCCACCACTACTCTGACCACCAGCTCCATATCCACCAGCACCTCTTGATCCCCCACCACCATTATGATAACCAGCCTCGCTTGCCTCCTCCCAGATGTAGCTTGATGGTGATGTTCCTGTTTTCAAGGTTCTGCTCATTCTTAGGGTTTAGGATTACTATTTTTTAGGGTTTAAGTTTATTTTTTATTTATTTAGTTATTATAGGTTTAGGTTTAGGGTTTATGGTTTAAGGTTAGGGTTTAAGGTTTAAGGTATAGGGTTTAGGGTTAAGGCTTTAGGGTTTTAGGGTTTATGCTTTTAGGGTTTAGGGTTTAGGGTTAGGGTTTAGGGTTTAAGGTTTTAAGGTTTAGGTTTTAAGGTTTAGGGTTTCAGGTTGGGGTTTAGGGTTTAGGGTTTATGGTTTAGTATTTAGGCTTTAGAGTTTAGGGTTTTGAGGGTTTTAGGTTTTGGCTTTTCAGTTTTTGGTTAGTTGAGGGTTTAGTCTTTAGGGTTTAGGATTTTTAGGGTTTAGGGTTAGTTTAGGGTTTGGGGTTTAAGGTTTGGGTTAGGGTTTATGTTTTAAGGTTTAGGGTTTAGTGTTTAGGGTCTAGGGTTAGTTTAGGGTTTAGGGTTTTTTTTAAAAAATTAAGTAAACTTGCAGGTTTAAGTTTATTTAGTTTATTTTTTATTTATTTTGATTTATTTTATTATTTATTTTTATTTAGGTTTATTTTTTTATTTTTATTTTGTTTGGTTTATTTAGTTTAGTTTAGGTTTTTTATTTTAATTTATTTTTTAAGTTTAGGTTTAGGTTTATCCAAATTTTTTAGTTTATTTTTTTATTTTTTTAGTTTTTTAGGATTAAGTTTTATCTTTTTATTTTAGGTTTAGGTTTTTATTTTATTTTTTTATTTTTTTATTTTAGGTTTTTATTTTAGGTTTATTTTTAGGTTTAATTTTTTAGTTTAGGTTTCAGTTTATTTGAGTTTATTTTATTTTATTTAGCTTAGGTTTAAGTTTAGGTTTAGTTTATTTTAAGTTTAGGTTTAGGTTTTATTTGTTTGGGTTTATTTTATTTTATTTAGGTTTAGGTTTATTTTATTTTATTTTTGTTTATTTTATTTTTATTTTAGGTTTAGGTTTTTTTTAGTTTAGGGATTAGGTTTTATTTTTTATTTATTTTTTAGGTTTATCTTTTAGGTTTAGGTTTTTATTTTATTTTATTTTAGGTTTATTTTATTTTAATTTTATGTTTAGTTTTTATTTTATTTAGAATTTTATTCTTGAGTTTATTTTATTTTTTTAGTTTAGTTTAGGTTTTTATTTATATTATTTTAGTTTATTTTTATTTTTTATTTTATTATATTTTAGGTTTAAGTTTAGGTTTTTTATTTTATGTTATTTATTTTATTATTAGGTTTTATTTAGTTTAGGTTTAGGTTTTTAGATATTTAGAGCTTAAGGTTTAGGGTTAGCTTAAGGTTTTTTGTTAATTTAGGGTTTAGGATTTAGTCTTTAAGGTTTATGATTTTTAGGGTTTAGGGTTTAGTTTGGGGTTTAGGGTTTAGGGTTTTAGGGTTTAGGATTTAGGGTTTAAGATTTAGGGTTTAGGGTTTAGGGTTTAGGGTTTAGGGTTAGGGTTAGGGTTTAGAGTTTAGGATTCAGGGTTTAGGGTACAGGGTTTTTTAGTGTTTAGGGTTTAGGGTTTAGGGTTTAGTGTTTAGGTTTTAGGGATTTTTTTGTTAAGTAAACTAGTATGCTTAGGTTTTTTTATTTTGTTAATTTTTTATTTATTTTGGTATTTTTTATTTTTGTTTAATTTAGTTTATTTATTTTAGGTTTATTTATTTTAGTTTAGGTTTTCTATTTTAGTTTATTTTTTAAGTTTAGGTTTAGTTTTATGCATATTTATTAGTTTAGTTTTATTTATTTTTTATTTTTTAGGTTTAGGTTTTATTTTTTACTTTTAGGTTTAGGTTTAGGTTTTTATTTTATTTTTTGAGGTTTAGGTTTTAGGTTTTTATTTTAGGTTTATCTTTAGGTTTTATTTTTTAGTTTAGGTTTAGTTTATTTTAAGTTTATTTAATTTTATTTAGAGTTTAGGTTTAGGTTTAGGTTTTTTTTTGTTTAGTTTATTTTAGTTTAGGCTTTCGTTTATTTTATTTTTATTTTAGGTTTAGGTTTTTTTTAGTTTACAGTTTAGGTTTTATTTTTTATTTATTTTTAGGTTTATTTTAAGTTTATTTTTTAGGTTTAGATTTTTATTTAGTTTTTATTTTATTTTATTTTAGGTTTATTTTATTTTTATTTTACATTTAATTTTTATTTTATTTAGGTTTTTTATTTTTAGGTTTATTTTATTTTATTTATTTAGTTTAGGTTTTTATTTATTATATTTCAGTTTAGTTTTTAGTTTTTATTTTATTTTATTTTTACATTTAAGTTTAGGTTTAGGTTTAGGTTTTGGTTAAGGTTTAGGTTTTAGTATAGGTTTCTATTTTATTTTATTATTTTATTTAGGTTTAGGTTATTTATTTATTTTATTTTTCAGTTTTATTTAGTTTAGGTTTAGGTTTTAGGGTTTAGGGTTTAGGGTTTAGGGTTTAGGGTTTAGGGTTTAGGGTTTAGGGCTTTGGTTTTAGGGTTTAGGGTTTAGGGTTGTAGGTTTAGGGCTTTTATTTTATTTTTTGGGAAACAAAGGAAATTTTATTACAAAGAAGAAAAGGAAACGACGACCTTAAAGGGGATAACGCTCAAAGACTACTGCTCAAATAGCTATAAAAGGACCAAAAGGGAAAAATTCCCTAACTAATACAAAAAATAGCAAAAAGCAAAAGGAAAAAACTAAGAAAACAACAACAACATCACAAAATCGATGAGCAGGTCAGCAATCCATCTGAAGAGACATAAGAACAAGCGAAGGAAACCCACGAGAAAAAAACTAAAGCAAAGATAAACACAAATAAAAGAAAATAAACAAAGATAATGAGAATGGAAAGAAAAGCCAAAGAAGAGGCTCAGGGTTAGTCATAAAAATTAGAAGGGGCAACAAAAATTTGTGAGTAGCCATACTACAAAAGGAGGATTACAAACACAAATATTACTACCAACCAACCAAAAAGATTTAACATCCTAGCCATCATAGCCAACAAACCTCAAAAATGTTTTGGGTTAGTTTAGGGTTTAAGGTTTTGTGTTTTTTATGTTTTAAGGTTTAGAGGTTTTTTTATTTAGTTTATTTTTATTTATTTTAGTTTATTTTATTATTATTTTTATTTAGGTTTAGTTTTTATTTTTATTTAGTGTAGTTTATTTATTTTGGGTGTATTTATTTTAGTTTGGGTTCTTTATTTTAGTTTATTTTTTAGGTTTAGGTTTAAGTTTATATTTATTTTTAGTTTAGTTTTATTTTTATTTTAATATTTAGGTTTAGATTTTAGTTTTTATTTTTAGGTTTTGGTTTGAGTTCTTATTTTATTTTTTAGGTTTATTTTTAGGTTATATGTTTTAGTTTAGGTTTAGGTTTATTTTTAGTTTATTTGATTTTTTTTTAGGTTTAAGTTTAGTTTTAGTTTATTTAAGGTTTAGGTTTTATTTATTTTAATTCAGGTTTAGGTTTATTTTATTTTTATTTTAGGTTTAGGGTTTAGGTTTTATTTTTTTTATTTCTTTTTTGTTTTTATTTTTAGGTTTATTTTTAGGTTTAGGTTTTTATATAGTTTTTATTTTATTTTATTTTAGGTTTAATTTATTTTTATTTTAGGTTTAGTTTTTATTTTATTTTTGTTTTTTTATTTTTTAGTTTAGTTTAGGTTTTTATTTACGTTTGGGGAGGGGGGGACTTTAGGGTTTACGGTTTAGGATTTAGGGTTTAGGTTTTAGGGTTTAGTGTTTTAAGGTTTAGGGTTTAGTGTTTGTAGGGTTTTAGGTTCATCATTTAGGGTTTATGCTTTAGGTTTATGGTTCAAGTTTTAGTTTAGGGTTTAGGGTTTTTTGTTTTTTTAATAGAGAATAAATTCATATTCAACATTTCTTCTTTTTGATTTCATCAACCAAGTAACATACCAAGTTTTCTAAGACACAAGCGATGACATAGATAAAAAATGAGCACCCATAGAGAAAATCAAAACCCGTAGATAACTAGAACTGTCTCTACATTAGAGACATAATTCCATAAGTAGAAGATCAGATTGGCCATTCTTTAATTCTCCAGTTCCCATTAGAACCACCACAGCCTATCTAGTAGCGGGATCCACCATCATATCCCTGATCTCTCCCTTCGCCATCACCATGGTTGTAACCTTCATGCCTCCACCCACCACCTCCATATCCACTAGCACCTCCAGACATGGTTTAGGGTTTAAGATTTAGGGTTTTAAGGTTTAGGGTTTTAGGGTTTAGGGTTTAGAGTTTAGGGTTTTAGGGTTTAGGGTTTAGAGTTTAGGGTTTTAGGGTTAAGGGTTTAATTTAGGGTTTAAGTATTTTAGGTTATAGGGTTTAGGATTTAGGTTTTAAGTTTAGAGTTCAGGTTTTAGTTTAGGGTTTAAGGTTTTTGGTTTTTTTTCTTAACAGAGAATAAATTCAGATTCAAAATTTTTTTTTCAATTTCATCAACCAAGTAACACATCAAGTTTTCTAAGACACAAGTGACACTAGAGATAAAAAATGCGCATGCATAGAGAAAATCAAAAACCCTAGATAACTAGAACCATCTTTACTGTAAAGACAGAGTTCCATAAGCAGCAGATTGGATCAGTCGTTATTCAGTTTCTCTAGTTCCCATCAGAACCACCCCGACCTGTTGAGTAGCGAGATCCACCGGCACCTCCATATCCACTAGTACCTTTAGATCCCCCACCACCACTATGATAATCACTGCCTTTGGCTTTGCTACCACTGCCAAACCTAGACTTGGTCTAGTTGATGGTGATGTTCCAATCGTCATGGTTCTGCCCATTCTTAGGGTTTAGTTTAAGGTTTAGGTTTATTAGGTTTCACAGTTTAAGTTTTTTTTTTAAAATTATTTAATAACTTTAGGTTTAGGTTTAGGGTTTGGGGTTTGGGGTTTAGGATTTAGGGTTAGATTTTAGGGTTTAAGGTTTATGGTTTAAGATTTAGGGTTTAGGGTTTATGCTTTTAGGGTTTAGAGTTTAGGGTTAGGGTTTAGGGTTTAGGGTTTTTTAGTGTTTAGGGTTTAGGATTTAGGGTTTAGGGTTTAGGGTTTAGCATTATAGCTTTAGGTTTTATGTTTTAGGGATTAGGGTTTAGGGTTTAGGGTTTAGGGATTATTTTTAAAAAAATTAACTATAATGTTAAGTTTAGGTTTATTTAGTTTATTTTTTATTCATTTTAGTTTATTTTATTTTGTATTTTTATTTAAGTTTATTTTTTAATTTTACTTAATTTAGTTTATTTATTTTAGTTTATGTTTTTATTTATTTTATTTATTATTTTATTTTGGTTTAAGTATTTTTAAATTTTATTTTTAGATTTTATGTAGTTCACCTTTAGGTTTTTTTGCTTTTTAGGGTTTAGGGTTTAGGATTTAGGGTTTGGAGTTTAGGGTTTACGGCTTATGGTTTAGGCTTTTCTTTTGGGTTTAGGGTTTAGGGTTTAGGGTTTAAGTTTTAGGGTTTAGGGTTTAAGGTTTTACGGTTTAGGGTTTAGGGTTTAGGGTTTTAAGGTTTTAGGGTTTAGGGTTTAGGGTTTAGGTTTTAGGTTTAGGATTCAGGATTCCATTTAGGCTTTAGGGTTTTTGGTTTTTTTTAATTTAATAGAGAACAAATTCAGATTCAACATTTCTTCTTTTAGATTTGATCAACCAAGTAACACACTAGGTTTTCTAAAATACAAGCGATGACATATATAAAAAATGAGCACGCTTTGAGCAAATAGAAAACCCTAGATAACTAGAACCATCTCTATTGTAAAGACATAGTTCCATAAGCAGTAGATCAGATTTTTCATTCTTCAGTTTGTCCAATTCCCATCGAACCACTGACCTCTTAGGGGATCCACCATCATATCCCGATCTCTCTCTGTCACCACCAGTTTGTAACCTCCATCGCTCTCCACCTCCATAACCACCCGCACCACCACCTCCATATCCACCAACACCTCTAGATCCCTCACCTCCGTGATAAGATAACCTCCGCCTTTACCCCAGATCTAGGTGATCCTATTTGATGGTGATGTTCTTGCCGTCAAGGTTCTGCTCATTCTCAGGGTTTAGGTTTAGGTTTAGGTTTATTAAGTTTTAGGGTTTAGGTTTATTTTTAAATTTATTTTGTTATTTTAAGTTTAGGTTTAGGGTTTGTAGTTTAGGGTTTAGGGTTTTAGGGTTTATGCCTTTAGGGTTTAAGGTTTTTTTTTCTAAATTAAGTAAACTGGTAGGTTTAGGTTTATTAAGTTTATTTTTTATTTATGTTAGTTTATTTTATTTTTTATTTTATTTAGGTTTATTTTTTATTTTTATTTAGTTTAGTTTTTTTATTTTAGGTTTCTTTATTTTAGTTTAAGTTTTATATTTTAGTTTATTTTTTAGGTTTAAGTTTATTTTTTACTTGAGTTTTATTTTTATTTAATTTTTTTAGGTTTAGGTTTTATTTTTTATTTTTAGGTTTAGGTTTAGGTTTTTATTTTATTTTTTTAGGTTTAGCTTTTAGGTTTATTTTTAGGTTTTATATTTAGCGTAGGTTTAGGTCAATTTTTAGTTTATTTTATTTTATTTAGTTTAGGTTTAGTTAATTTCAGGATTAGGTTTATGTTTTGTTTATTTTAGTTTAGGTTTGGGTTTATTTTATTTTTATTTTAGGATTTGGTTTGTTTAGTTAAACCTTTAAGTTTTATTTTTTATTTATTTTTAGATTTTAATTTAAGGTTTAGTTTTTAGGTTTAAGTTTTTATTTTATTTTATTTTAGGTTTATTTTGTTTTTAGTTTATGTTTAGTTTTTATTTTATTTAGGTTTTTTATTCTTAGGTTTAATTTATTTTTTAATTTAGTTTAGGCTTTTATTTTATTTTATTTTATTTTATTTTAATTAGTTTATTTTATTTTTTTAGGTTTAAGTTTAGGTTTTAGTTTAGGCTTTCATTTTATATTATTGTTTTATTTTATTTAAATTTTAGTTTTTCTATTTATGTTATTTTTTAGGTTTTATTTAGTTTAAGTTTAAGTTTTTAGGCTTTTAAGGTTTAAGGTTTAAGGTTTAGGGTTTAGGGTTTGGGTTTAGGGTTTAGTGATTTGGCTTTAGGGTTTAGGTTTATGGTTTATGGGTAAGGGTTTATGCATTAGGGTTTAGGGTTTAGGGTTTAGGGTTTAATGGTTTAGGCTTTAGGCTTTAGGATTTTAAAGTTTAGGGTTTAGGGTTTAGCATTTAGGGTCTAGGGTTAGCTTAGGTTTTAGGTTTTAGGGTTTAGGGTTTTTTAAGGGTTTAGTGTTTAGGGTTTAGGGTTTAGATTTCATGGTTATAGGTTTAGGGTTGTAGGTTTTAGGTTCAGGGTTTATGCTTAGTTTTATGGTTTAGGGTTTAGTAAATTGGGAGGTTTAAGTTTTTTTAGTTTATTTTTAATTTATTTTATTTTTTATTTTTATTTAGGTTTATCTTTTATTTTTATTTGGTTTAGTTGATTTAGTTTTGTTTTAATTATTTTAGTTTAAGTTATTTATTTTTGTTTACTTTTTAGGTTTAGGTTTATGTTTATTGATTAACTTAGTTTTATTTTTATTTATTTATTTTTTGTTTAGGTTTTATTTTTTATTTTTAGGTTTAGGCTTAGATTTTTATTTTATTTTTTTAGTTGGAGATTTTAAGTTTTTATTTTTGGTTTTTTTTTTAGGTTTTCTTTTAATTTAGGTTTTGGTTTATTTTTTATTTATTTTATTTAATTTAGTTTAGGGTTTAGGTTTAGTTTATTATAGGTTTAGGTTTAGGTTTTATTTATTTTAGTTTAGTTTATTTTAATTTAGGTTTATATTTATTTTATTTTGTTTATTTTATGTTTAGTTTTCTTTTTAGTTTAGGGTTTAGGCTTTATTTTTTATTTATTATTAGGTTTTATTTTTGGGTTTATCTTTTAGGTTTAGATTTTTATTTAGTTTTTATTTTATTTAGGGTTTTGTGATCCTTCAAGATCTTTGATGATAGTGGGAACCCGATAACTCATTGCACACTTTAGAGATTTCGTAACAGGTGGCGATGCACTCCTCTTTTGCCTTTTCATTAGCGGTCGTAGGTGTTGCATTTGATTGTACAGCTAATGGTTGGTGATGACTTTTGCTGAGTTGGAGCACCTCTTCATCAAGAGGTTTCTAGAGCTCAACAGAGGGTGACTATAGGCGACCTCATTGTGGAGAAAAATAAACTCAATGAGTTCCTTGTTGATTATATTCTCAGGTGGCGCAACCTGATCATGTAATGCGAGCCGCAACTATCCGAACATCATGCCATTGATATTCTTCTCAAGAATATCCATGGCTTGGTCGCCTTCATATTTAATGGCTTTACCATCAAAATATTTGAGAGATTAATCAACAAGGCGACTAGCCTACAAGATGAAGCCAAATAGTTGCCCTTTACTGACCAATCATCTAGGCCCAAGCTGTAGAAGGTGTTCGAGAAGATGCTAGGGACAATTATTATAGTGGACAGAGGGAAGCAGCAAGCCAGAGTTCAGTATGAGAGATTATGAGCTCAGTAGCCTTCTTTACCACCTCCTCCACCATGTTGGCCATTATACCGGCCAGCAAAATAGCCATAACAATCATTTCCACCACCTCAACAGCCTACCCAGCAGTGGTATTCATATCCACCACCAAGTAGCTACTTTCCACTTACTTTTGCCGATAGATTGAATAAGACAAATTTAGTCAAGAGGTAGTATCTTTAAGAATCTCTTAAAGAAACTTGACTTTCAGGTTAAGCCTGAGGTGAGTGGAAGTGGGGAAGAGCGATGTTCCTAGCTATTGCCTCTACCACCGCATGTTTGGCCATGTCTTAGAGAATTGTATCACATTTAAGGACTAGTTGAGAGCAACTACAAGTTGGGAGCCATAGTTATCCCTAAAGAATACTTATTAGAACAACCATCCCATTCTATTAGAGTAATCGTTTGGGATACTTGCGATCCTTTTAAGACCAAAGAAGGTTAGGATATGTCCCTATCTTGAACCTCTAAGAAGATCATTTCTAAGTTCAAGAAGCTTTCCTTGCAGGTGCCTGAAGTAGCTCAAACATCCACAAGAGAGAATAAATTGTCTGACTTCTGGACTTACAACCGCCTGGAGTGGCTACTAGCTAACTCCTCATATGATTTTAAAACCATGTAGTCAGATTTTATGGATTGCAAGATAACCAGGGTAGTTATTTAATTAGAAAGAGACTAAAGTCCTAAAAACACTCCGTAAGAGACTAGAGCATGAGTGGTATGAGCATATCACTTAATTTATAGATTCAAAAATATTTTCAAATTTTATTTCATTTTAGACGCATCATTTTGATAGAGGCTTTTGGATTTCTTATGCCTAAATGCATGATGAAATAGTTTATGAGTTAAATCAGCTAGAAGGGATGCCCTCACGGGTCAAGCATTCATTTATCGTGCAAGGATGGAGATCTTTCATGTTCAAGAGAGAAAGAATATGCATGCATGATGGGAAACATACAACCATATAGCTAAGGGGTTGCTAAATCTTTTAATTATCTTATTTATGTCTTAGGCTTTATGATAAGGTTATGAGTTGTTTAAATTTTAGTTCTGATTGATTAGTTGGGTAGAAAAGTTATTTTTATCCTAAGAGCCTAATCATATCCAAGCCACACATTAAAGCATCAATCATTTAAGAATCTTTGAAAAGCATGTCGTCCTAATGCATAATGTAAATATAACATCAAACAATTATATAAACTATCGTAAAAGAATAAAATGTCAATGCGGTCAGGTACCAACATACAACCCGAAGAGAATAAAGATAGGTAGCTGAGCTCTACCCTTGTATAACTTGGAATATGAAAGAATAATTATAATTGTATTAAATTCTATGGGGGCTTTCTTTCTTCATATCTCCATTTTCGATTTGGTTCATTCTTTGATTTGGATGGTTCTTGCATTAAAGACATCACAGGGTACCCCAAGACAGAGCCTTCTAACCACTGGTCATCCTAATCCCCTATAGCACTAATTCTAATTCCTTTTGTAAAAATTACATTTATGTGGGAAAAGTAAATCTAACTACATTTGAAAAATAGAGGTTAGCTAAATATACATATAATCTCAAGCGTTGTATTTATAATTTGGACTTAGCACCCTACTGGGTAATAACCCTATCCTAACTTGGATTATGCTTAAGGATTTAAGTAACCTATAAAAGGAGCATTCACATTTATTTTTAAGCATCCTTTAAGTATAATCCCATGCATAAAACATGATTACGCTAATATTGGCCTATCATTCAGTCTACAAAGCATACACACTAACATCCAATCGAAAATAATACATCATAAAATAAAACATATATCACATCATACACCGTCCTAACTTAGAGCCAGAAGTGGTGACTAAATTCTAATGTGTGTATTAAGGCTTGTGTGGTAAGTCTTGTTAGGCATTAGTGTTGTATTTTCTAAGTGTAGAAGGATTCAATTTAACATAAAAGGTTGATTCCACTTGAAGTAGTTTAATTTGTGTTTTCTTTTGTTTCATTTGATTACACTTAGCAACTAGCTATTATAAAGAGAGGAAAAGAGGACTGCCCTCTTTCATCCCAACCTTAAGTCACTTTCTAAAGTATATTATTTTGATTTAGTTCTCTTTAGTGAATGACTTATTAAATGATTTAATTAATCCTAAGTTTAGGTTCACTTTAAGTAATCCTATTCAAAATGAATGGCATCTTAAGATTAATTTAAATTGATTACTACCACATTACATATATTAAATCCTTCCTTTCCAGCACATGTAACATGCATATGAGTTAATCCTAAGTGTATCTATACATGTAACATATTTTAGGACACTTAAACTATGAATGTATGTGTATGTTTAGAATTTATATTTTATTTGATTGAATTATTTAAACATATTAATTTAGAACTTTATCCAAATTCTTATACAAAAATGACATAAGAATGAAATTAAATAGTCATGTGCCATTGTTAAACTAGGGAAGTGAAGTAGTCAAATGACCTCCTTGGAGCTAGCTAAAGCCTCGTATTCTCGGGATGTCTACACTATATACCCATCTGCATTCAAACGTATGTAAATTCGTATACATAAAAATTGGAGGTAACCTCTAAATCATAAGGCTAATTAATTCAACCACTAGTCAATTATGAATGCATGCAATTTTAATGTAAAATGGGATTTTTATTCACTATTCACTTATAAATATACACAAGCATTTAGCTGTCATCTTTTCTGCTTTTCCTTGAATAATTAATTTGAAAGTGTTTACTTTAGTTGAATGCCTTCAATAATTGAATACGTGGATTTGCTTTTTGCTGATTTTTTCTAAGTGCTTGTCATAATTGAATGTACCTGTTGTTGCTTTTGCTGAGTGCTATCAAATCAACCGTTGCTTTTCCAATCTTTCACGAAATAATTGTAATGATTGTTTCATTTTGCAATGCACACATTGATGCAGCTTTTCTTTTTGTAATTTTTCACAGAATTTTTCTTTAACTTTATTACTTGCTCTTATCATATTTTTTTGGAGTAAATTGACCCATTTTTGGTATAATACTTCATGAATTTGTCTAGTAGGTTCTTTGCTGTGACTGTATATGAATAAATTATCGCTACTGTGATATACCCAAATATTTGTTGAGTCTATTTTTCTAGTTTCAATCCAGATTTGATATAGATCTTCATCCTTCTATCATTGGTAGAATTATTTGTTTGTAGAATATTTTGGATAAAATGGTTCCCCACTGATGCCGATTTGTATCAGTGATATTTGGCCTTCAGGTATCTCAGGATAAGTTTGAAATAATTTGATATATAGATTCCAGTGTTTAACAATAGCCTGGAAAGTTTCAACAGCTTCATAAAATACTTTTGGTAATTTTTGAAGTGTTGATAAGTCTTCAGATAAATCATGCGGATTAATCCTGACTCATATAATTCATGAATAATTTTGGCATTAGTAATGTCATATATATATGCTACATGATATTTTCTATATGTATAGAAATAAATCTGAGCATTAATTCGTTCCTGATATAAGGAATATCTTTGCCAGTTATTAGCTATCTCTAGTATGGTTTTTTATTTAGGTGCTTCTTTTCGTAGGATAGTTGAAAAAGTACTTGAGAGATTAATTTCATTTTGTGGAGATATATCTGTAGGGCTATCATCCTTTTTTCTTTGTATTTTGGAAATGTCGGGTAATTGATCTTCATCTACTTCTCTGAGGAGATATTTTTTGACATTCTGTAGTTCTGTCAATAATTTATTACTATAAGCAATCTCGCATTCTAATTTCCATAATTATTGATCCAGTAATTCCATATAGCTTTCAACTCTATCATCATCAGATTTGACTAATTCTTTTGAATATGTATCCATATCTAGAGTTTCTGGTAAGTTATTTTCTGTCAGTTTGTTGTCTGGAATAGAACTCATGATCTGCAAAATTCTCTTGTTAAAGTGTCAGCTAATGCATTTCTTTTTCCTTTAATATATTATAAATCAAAATGATAAGCAGAAAACCAACTTTGACATCTAATAAGTCTTTTGTTTGGTAATGAATCAATAATTTTTCCTTTAATGAAGGAAATAGCAATTTTATTATCGGTTCTAACAATAAAATGCTCATTTAGAAATAATTTGAATTTTTTAATAGCTTTTTTGATTGTTAAAAGTTCTTTTTCATGTATATGATAATTTTGTTCAGTTGGTGTATAGGTACCAGATGCGTATCTGCATAGAACTTCAGTATTTTCCATACTGCTTTTAAAATGGCTCCCCAGCAAGTATCAGAGATATCAGTTTCAATAATTAATTTTTCATTTATTGGTTGAGTTAATTTAGGGAGTTGTTTACAACATTTTTTGATTTGTAGTAATATATTTTGATCAGTAATATCCCAAGTTGATCTTATATTTTTTCTAAGTTTCTTTTGTAGTGGGGCTCTTAGGGTGGTTAAATCTTGAATAAATGCTTCTGCATAATTAATACAACCAAGAAAGCGTTGTTAGTCTTTTTGATTGGTTATCATTGTAAAGTTATCTATTTTTTGTAAAATGTGATCTTGTAATTTGATTGCACCGTTATCAATTTTTAGTCCTAAAAATTCAATAGTAGGTGTAACAAAAATAGCTTTCTTTTTGCTTAATGCAATACCGTGTTTATATGCTTTTTCAGTGAATACATAAGATGCTTTATATTAGTTGGAAGAGTAGTACTAAAAATGAGAATATCATCAACATAAACTAGAGAAAATGTGTTAAATTCAAAAAATAAATAATCCATATGTCATTGAAATATTTGTGGAGCATTTTTTAAGCCAAAAGGCATAACATTCCATTGATAATGTCCTTGGGGTGTACTAAATATTGTTAATTGATCTTGTCGGGATGCATTTTAATCGCGGAAATTTTGTAGTCAAGTTTTGAAAACCATTTAGCATTTTTAATTTGATTAATAAGAACTTCTTTATTTGGTAAAAAGTATCCATCAAATTTGGTATTGTCATTGAGTTTTTTATAGTTAATAACCATTCGAGCCTTTCCACGAACCTGCTCAGCATGAAAAGCAGGACTGCTATGAGAGCTAGTACTATGAGAGATAAGGTGTAACTGTAGTAGTTCAAAAAGTTATTTTTTAAATTCAAGTTTATCATCACTAGAATATTTCATGGGTCGAACCCGGATAACTAAAGAGGGGTTAAGTGGTTCAATATGAGCCACAGGCTCATCTTTGGACTAGAATTATAAAAGATTTTCCGAAAAAGTTTTGTAAAATTAGGTTTTAGTGAAATGTCGTACATCATTTAATTTATCGAGGTTGGTGGAAAAGTGTAAAGATGAAGGGTTGGAAAGGTGAGATTGAATAATTTTATCTAAATCACCACGTTGGCTGTGAAAAGTCGGTGGAGAATCGGCAGAGTGAGAAATTGGTGTCATGATGAAGGAACAGGAGAGTAGGTGTTTACAAGGAGTAAGTAATTCAATATGGTCGGTATATTGAGTAAAAGTATGCATAGATTTGAAGGAATTATTGCCGAGTATAAAGTCGAGACCATTATCAATAAGGCAACAAAGTTTGTGAATTTTAATAAGAGTGTTATTGAGCAAAATATATTGATTGGACCAGTAAGTAGTAATTGTACGGAGGCCATTGAACGTATCTAAGAGTAAATTGTCATGATGTAGAGGTAGGTGTGGCGGTATAAGCCATTGTTTACAACGAAATATCACCCCGTTTCACATAAAGCATGTACAGGGATTGGTTCATAAGTGGGGACATAGATTTCAATTTGGATATAACTATGAAAGTGAACCATGATGTCGTGGAATAACTGTAGAGTTAATTGTGACAATACTATCAGTAAAAAAAATAGTATGTTGTTGTAAGAAATCCTTACCTACTAAGACTCTGCCTTTTTCTGTATCATCTGTTAGAAAGGTATGTTGAAAATCAAGTCGATTATTATGAAAATCCCAAAATCCAAATAAAATATTAGTTTCATTGGGACAAGAGTGTTTTACTCCATGATAATTTATATATATATATGGTTCAGGTCATGGTATTTGTAAATTGGTAGGAATTAATGTTGTATCGATATGAGAGCTATGGGAACCTGTGTCTAGTAAAATTGGTATAATTTTTTCAGGTGATAAATAATAATCTTTAAGAATTAATTGGTTATTAGTATAAAGTAATTTTCGTGAATCTATAGATCATCGAGGTTGAATTATTAAATCTTTATTTGTTTCATTAAAACTCCATTATTTTTGTGGTAGATTAAAGTTTTTATTAATCATACTACTTTCACCAAAGTCTAAAGCTAGACTATCTCGTGGTGGTGTTATGGTTGAATAATCAACTTCATTAGGTTGTATAGTTTGTCCTCTTTGTGAAAATAGGGGATCTAGATGTATAGGTTCATTCTGAGGTTTAAATACGACTGTATTATGATTATTGCTATAAGCATATGCCGTTTGATAGGTTATGCTATAAATAACACTTCTTTGTCTTAATTGGATCCGATCTAGTTTGTGTTTTAAAGTAAGTGTTTGGTCTAGATGTCTATCATTAATGTTAATAGCATAATTAGGGTGTAGATTGAATAATAATGTTTAATAACATAAATTTCCATGTAAATAAGGAATCCTTTTTGGAATGAATTATTCTATCATCATAAATCTATAATGTTATGGGACTATCAATCCCTTTTCTAAAATATGCTTTTATAAGTATTTGAAAACTGCCAAAAAATACATGTCTATATTTTTCGGGATGTGGAATTTTTTGTAAATATTGATTTTTCATGACTAGATTGTACAAAGGAATTTTGGTACTTCCCTGAGCTTCTATTATTTCAATTGGATATTCTCCTTAGCGAATTGTATAGTATACAGTCCTTTTCCAAGGTAGGATGGGCATATCAAAATAGTCCTTGGTTCCTAAAGATAATTTTCATTTTCTAATCTTTTTATATTCTTCATCTGAAAGGGTTAGATGTCAATTATATTCAAATTGGTCATCGATAATTGTATCCTCTTTAGAGATTTTTTCAAGATCTATCATTTAGTCTGAATAAAAGTATTCGTTTAAATTTGTATCATTATAACACATTGAATTAATAAAATCTTCTTCGGTTTTGGTTAATTCATAAAGTTCTTCTTCATATTCTATTTCAAAGAGATTAAAAATAGGTTCTAATTCATTTTCTTCAATAATTTGAACAGATTTTATACTTGTTATTTTTTGTCATTTGGGACATTCGTTTGCATAATTTTCTTCTTCTTTACATAACCAACATTTACAGATTTTTGGTTATTTAGTAAATTTTTTTCTTCGAAACATTCATATTTTATTATTGAAATTTTGTTTATTAGTTTTCTTGAAGAATTTTTTCTTTTTATTTTTACAATTGTTATTGCAGGTTTTTGTTTCATTGGAACACCCCCATTGATGGGCGAAGTCAATTTTATGGCAGCATAAAGCTTGTTTATATTTTTTATTTTGGTGATGTAGATCTAATTGTTGGCAAGCTTCAGTAAGTCGTTCTTCCACAAATTGTATTCTACTTCCTAGGGTGATATCATTTGGATATGTTTGTGTAAATTGTTGACTCCATATAGTATTATATGGTTTGGGTAATTTGTAAAAATACATGTTGAGATATAATGGTCGATCATTCCTTAAAATATTATAATAGAATTTTTGATATTCGCAGCTATATTCTTGTAAATAGCAAATATTACAAATACTTAAAAGAGTAAGTTTTTATTTTGCTATTTCGGACTATTTTTTTATTTTTTCTTCATCTACAGAGTAACGCATAGTGTATCCTAAAAATTCACTTTTAATATAATCAATGTATACGGTTGGCCATCTTCCGAGAGTGTCTATAGAGTTTTCGGCCCCACATGTGGACCGGATGGTAGCTCTTTGTTCTAGTTTTAATCCTATAAACCATTTTTTACAAATTCCTGTTAATATATTTTCAATGAATGGGTAAGCATCTTCGCCTTGTAAATTATAGTTATATATGGCTAAACTATTTTTGATGGTCCATTTGTCAATGGCTTCATAGATATTTTTACAATAGTCAATGTTTAGATATATTCTATGTTCGCTAATTGGTTCTGCTGAAAAAGTGTTTGATTTGTAATTTTGTTGAACTCTAGGTGCAAGTATATGCCTAGTGGTAGTTGGTACAGATGTTTATCACGTACTATTACGAACTAGCTTGGTACCGCCTACGTTAACTTGGATTGGTGCATAGGTGTGTCCATAGTTGGACTATGGGGTGTATTCATAAATTGATGTTTGTTTAAAATAGAGATTAATTCTTCTAATTCTTGTGAAGGTTCTTGTATGTTAATTATTTCATTAATACGAATAGCTCCTTGGATTCGAGGAGATCTAAAGTTATTTGTTTTGATTCCGAGTTTATCTTGTTGTTATAAATTCATATAATTAAGAACTATACATTCATTAAGGTTACCAAGTGGTGCTTTTATATGGAATAATTGTTCTTCTGCAAAGATTTCTAATTTATTATTTAAAATATTAATTTGTAATAGTTCTTGAATTCAATTGAATTTAGTTTCGAGATATTCTTTATTGAGCTTAGGCATGGAAGATATCATCCTCTTATTCTTCTATTTTAAGACCTTTCTTTAATTTTTGTTCTTCTTTTATTTCTGTTTCATAAGAAGGGAAATTAGATTCATAGGTGTATGGTGGTGTATAAAAACATGAACAGTGACCACTACATTGTTGATCATTTTCAGGCTCTGATACCATTTTTTTGGGCTCTATCTGTTCTATCTTTTTCTTTCTTTTTTTGTCAGAAGAGTTTAGTTTTTCTATCTTTTCCGTAATTAATTGTTGAAATAATTTTGTAGTTTTTTCTAATTGTTTTTCTAATTGTTCTATTCTAGAAGTCATGATTTAAAAACCTTCTCCCTGACTACAACTGTATTCTCTAATCTTATGGGTCCAGTACGCTTTCATAAGTATCTCATGTTCTTGCCATAATATAATACTAACTGATTTTTTGACTTTTCGGGGGATTGACCCTGCCAATTTAAATCAAGCCAAAGCATACAATCCTCTCTAAATAGTCATATGAACTTGACATAACCCTTGATTTGACCCAATTTGACCAATTGGTTAGCCTAAACCATTTTGACCCAATTTGATCCATTTGGTTAGCCTAAACCATTTTGGCCCAATTTGATCCAAATGGGTCAAATTGTGCCAAACCTAACCAAATGAACTCCAAATGATATGAAATTTGGTCCAACTGACTTTTGACTCCTTTCAAATCTGCTAAAATCAAATTCAATGCTAAATGATCACTCTACCCTTAGGCTAAGGGTATCACATAAGACAAAACACCTATGTAAATAGTTATTTCTCTTCCTTGGCCACTTGACACTCATCAATTGTCCAACTAGGCTCCAAGGACACTGTACAAACTAACCCAAGAGGTAGTTGGGTCAGCTATGACTTATGGAAAAGTGAAATCACCTCCCCTCGCCCATTGGAACACTTGGCATGAAGGACCTCCACTTGCCTTTGCTAGGACACCCACTTCTCTTTCATAACAACCACCTCCCATGCATTGGCCAACCATGTTAAGCCACCTAAGGAGAATCCTAGCCACCCCAAGCCAAGGACACCCACTTGGAGCCAAAAATCACCATGAATGAGGTGATTTTTAGACATTGCAAGGAGACAAAAAATAGTGAGGAAAAAACTCTTCCTCACACACTCATTTCACTCTCTTAGAGTTTCCAAACCAACCAATCCCACCTAGTTTTTAAGCCAAAGCCATCAAAATCAAGTGGATTCTAGTGAGGAAGCAACTTCCACTAGTGGATAAATTATTTCTAAGTGAAGCAAGAGCCCGAACCCATTCTGAAGCTTCTTTTTACACTTAAGAGCGTGCTCGGATCATCACCACCACTACAAATCATCCTCGGTGAGCTAATTTTCATAAACCATAACCAGCCTTTGGTTCTTTTATTTGTGACAGTTTTTGCTTGATTTTAGGAATTTACTTTAGATTACCCTTGCATTTTTTTTTTTTTTTTTTACATCATCCCCACACATTTTGAGCCAGAAAATTGAGCCTAAAATGAAGTTTTTTGTTCAATTTTTTCACAAGAATCACAAAAATCTTGCTCGAAATATTGTTCCTTCCGGCTCTTCCACCGAATTTTCTGCTAACCATATGATCTATCATTCAGGGAGATAGACGACTCATATCGTATGGATCGTGTGGCTCGAATCAATGGATCACATGGATCAGTTCACGCGGATCGCTCATATCAATTTGAACCATCTGATCTATGATAGGCAGTCAGATCTGATTTACACATCCTTATTCTCATTTCTGCTCATATGCTGATGTGGAACCATGCCAGCCAGTCATACGACACCAAGTGGCACAGCGTGGTCTAGTCAATTCAACACAGGAGCTGACTGGGTCATGTAAGATATTAAGGATTTTCTTCTTTTAAAAATTACTTTAAAACACATGAAACTTTAAAATTTCAAAAAAAAAATACTTAACTAAAAATTGCAAATAATAACTCATTGGATTTGTCTTTCTGAGAGGAATCCAATGAATCCAAAAGCCCCAAATTTTACTAAATATTTTCAGCTTTAGGGAAAATCAAATTTCATTAATTAAACCAAAAGGACACATCAGATTGATTTAAAAATTTTCAAAAATTAAAAGTGAGTTTAAAATCTACCTACCATAAAATTTAAAGTTAAAAGGATTTTTGAATTGGGAGATATTGCATTCTGAAGTTCAAATAGTTAAAATAAATTAATGAAATTTATAACAATCATGGAAATTCATTTAATCAATTAAAACTTTGGAAAATTATAATAAATCATAGAAAAATCATAAAAATTTAAGTATATTTTGTTTTGAAGGTATTTTAGATGAGATCCAACTAAAATTGATCCCAATTAATTTTAAACTATAATTAAGGCTTAATTTGGGTTTAATTGAAAACTTAATTAGCTTGATTACTCTTTAATTACCTAAGTAATTAATCCCAAACTTTTTGAGGTTGATTAATGGGATGACCTCTACCTCCCATAATTTGCTTGGGATTAATTGCTTGGTTAATTAGGAAAGTAAATTAATTAATATTCTAGACAATAAGGAAATCATTAATTAAGCTTGCTAATCATTGTGAAATAGTGAATGGGCATGGGGAATGAGATTGGGAGCTCTTTCCCAATTTTTTTCTTAAGTCCATTTCATGTGAATGAAAATTAATTAATTTAGGATTAATTTATGATTTAAATCATTAATCAAATTGCTTAATTAATCAATTTGAAACTATAATCACATGGAATCTTAATTAATCAATTCATGGGTAGATTTTAAGGTGTTCAATAACTTAAAGACATTTAAGGAAATTATGGTTAACCCACATGTGTGGGAAAACCATGAAAGTACATAATCAAGTTTCTTACCTTTATTAATCGCTAATTATGAGCCAATTGGATTAGGCCTTTTACATTTGTTAGGTTCTTTGCTAATTTAATTTCCAATGTATGTACATATCATGTAGGCTCATAATTACTTGGTTAATTAAATTAAGGCAACATAGGTAAGGGTTAATTAATGGATTTATTGCATAACACAATCTTATTTCTCTTATGCACACCTTTAATACTTCAACCAAAAGATTAACAATGTATTCATTCAAATTACATCATCTTGACATTGTAATCAACATTTTATGATTTATGATGGTGCAAGCTCAAACTAACTATACAATATCTTGCTAAACATATTATAGTGTGAATTAACACACTATATTATATTATAATTTGCTATAATATAATATATTGTCTAACATTACACCTCATTAGAATCACTTAAAAGGAACAAATAATAAAATTTTCTCAAAATATGAATAATGTTCATTTTGGATGTAAAATTATTATTTTTTCTATTAGAAATGGTATAAAATAGCATAATTTCGGTGTTGTGACTTAGTGTGTGAAGGTTTTGGCCAAATTCTTCCATCTTAAACGTCAAATTATTATTTTTGTGAGTTTTGACCCAATGTATTATAACAAAAGTAAAACATACTAAAATGTACAATAACATTTAGTAACACACCACCACATTCATATATATGTGAAGTTATATTATTATGTACATTATATTTTAATAATCTTTCATATAATATGTTATGTTACATTACACCTTAAAATGAATCACTTTAATAAAAAAATTTATAAAATTTGGTTGAAAAATGAACATTTATTTTGAATGCAAAATTCCATTCTTTTGATTAAATGGCACACCATAGCACACCCCCAATGCTGTTCCCTAAAGCTTACCATAGATTTGGCAAAATCCCATCATCACAACCTATAAATCTGTATTTTTATGAATTATGCCAGAACAAACTCTACTACATCATACTATAACAAACTGAAATATGCTAAACAACAAGTAGTAATACATAATAGTATGATATAATGCATGATGTTAAACTATGTTATGGCATCCTATATTATAATACACTATAACATATTATATTATATTATGTTGCATATCGCATCATAAGTGATTGCTTAAGATAAAAAATCATAAAATTAGTCTGAACAATAAAAAAACTATATTTTTTAGTCGTATCACTTACATAATTTAAATTGAAACAATATATTATGATACCATGCTCTACCTATTATAAATTTGGCCAAATTCCACCATTTTTAAAGTCTAAATCAACATTTTTATAAATAATGTTAGTGTAGCTCGACTGCATGATTATAAAATACTAAAAAAAAAGTTAAAGTTCATGGAAAAATCTATTATGATATATAAGGCAATACTATGCTACAACATATAATATTTATTTTGAGCATAAAATCTTACTTTTAGACTACAGTGTAGCACAGCTTTGGTACTACAACCTAATTCCCACAAATTTAACAAATTTCATCATTTCATTTATTAAATCAATATTTTTATGATTTATATTAATATAGACTATAAGGCATAATACCATAATATACTAAAACATTTCAAAACAACTTATAACAGCCAAAAACACATCACTAAATGCTTAAATATATGATGCTACATTACATTATAATATATGGTATTATAGTATGATTTAGGGTTAGGGTTAAAGGTATTCAAATATTTAATAGTCAAGGGAAAGTCTCTTAAAAACTTTTTCATTAGCTACCATAAATATGTTAGGATTAGGTCATTCTTTAGATCTAATCCTAATGAAACTTTATTCAAGGTTTAGGGTTTAGGGTTTAGAGTTTAGGGTTAGGGTTTGTGGTTAGTTTAGGGTTTAGGCTTTAAGGTTTGGTGTTTGGGGTTTAGGGTTTAGGGTATAGGGTTGTAGGTTTTAAGGTTTAGGGTTTAGGATTTTAGGGTTTATGGTTTAGGATTTTAGGGTTTAGGGTTTAGGGTTTAGGGTTTATGGTTTAGAGTTTAGTGTTAAAAGTTTTGGGTTTTAAGGTTTAGGGTTTAGGGTTTAAATTTTAGGTTAGGGTTTAGGCTTTAAGTTTTTTTTAGAGAATAAATTCAGATTAAACATTTCTTCTTTTCAATTTCATTAAACAACTTGCACACCAAGTTTTATAATACACAAGCGATGACATAGATAAAAGAGGAGCACCCATAGAATAAATCAAAAACCTTAGATAAGTAGAAGCATCTTTACTATAAAGACATAATTCCATAAGTAGTAGTTCGGATCGGCCATTCTTCAGTTTCTCCAGTTCCCATCAGAACTACCCCCTCCTCTCGAGTAGTGGGATTTGACATCTTATGCCAGATCTCTTCCTCTACCTCCACCATACCTGTAACCTCCATCGCTCCTCCCAACTTCATAACCACCATTGCTCTGACCACCACCTACTTATCAACCAGAACCTCCAGATCCCCCACCACCAGTACGATAATTGCCGCCTCCACCTTCGCCTCCACTGCTAGATCTAGACTAAGCCTAGTTGACAGTGAAGTTCCTACGATCAAGGTTCTGCCCATTCTTAGGGTTTAGGTTTAGGGTCGGTTTATGGTTTAGGGTTAGTTTATGATTTAGGGTTTAGGATTTAGGGCTTAGGGTTTTAATGTTTAGGGTTTAGGGTTTGAGGTTTAGGGTTTAAAGTTTATGGTTAAGGGTTTTAGGGTTTAGGGTTTAGGGTTTAGGGATGTAGGTTTAGGGTTCTAGGTTCAGGGTTTAGGGTTAGTTTTAGGGTGTAGGGTTTAGGGTTTAATGTTTTTTTTTAATTAAGTAAACAGGTAGGTTTAGGTTTATTTAGTTTATTTTTTATTTATTTGAGTTTATTTTATTTTTTATTTTTATTTAAGTTTATTTTTTATTTTTATTTAGTTCAGTTTATCTAGTTTAGGTTTATTTAATTTAGTTTATGTTTTTTATTTTAATTTTTTTTAGGTTTAGGTATCTTTTTTTAGTTAAGTTTTATTTTTATTTTATTTTTTAGGTTTAGGTTTATGTTTTTATTTTATTTTTTTAGGTTTAGCTTCCAGGTTGTTATTTTAGGTTTATTTTTTGGCTTTATTTTTTAGTTTAGGTTTACTTTTATTTTTTGTTTATTTTATTTAGTTTAGGTTTAGGTTAGGTTTAGTTTATTTTAGGTTTAGGATTAGATTTTATTTATTTAAGTGTATTTTAGTTTAGGTTTAGGTTTATTTTATTTTGTTTATTTTATTTTTTTTTTTTTTTATGTTTAGGTTTTTTTTTTTTGTTTTGGGTATAGGTTTTAGGTTTTATTTTAAGTTTATTTTTTAGGTTTAGATTTTTATTTAGTATTTTATTTATTTTAATATATTTTTATTTTAAAGTTAGTTTTTTATTTTATTATTATTTAATTTAATTTAGGGTTTAAGGTTTTAGGGTTTTAGGTTTAGGGTTTAGGGTTTAGGGTTTATGGTTTATGGTTAAGTGTTTAGGCTTTATGGTTTAGGGTTTTAAGGGTTTAGGGTTAGCATAGGGTTAGTTTAGGGTTTAGACTTTAAGGTTTAGGGTTTAGACTTTATTTTGGGTTTAGGGTTTAGGGTTTATGATTTAGGGTTAGGGTTTAGGGTTAATTTAGGGTTTAGGGTTTAGGGTTTATGGATTAGGGCTTAGGGGTTTAAGATTTAATGTTTAGGCTTTATGGTTTAGGGTTTTGAGTGTTTAGCGTTTATGGTTTAAGGTTTAGGATTTAGGGTTTAGGGTTTAGTGTTTAGGGTTTAGTGTTTAGGGTTGTAGGGTTGTAGGGTTTAGAGTTTAGGGTTTTGGTTTTTTAGGGTTTAGGATTTACGGTTTAGGGTTTAAGGTTTAGATTTTAGGGTTTAGGGTTTTAGGATTATGGTTTTTTAAGGTTTAGGGTTTAGGTTTAGCATTTAAGATTTATTTTAGGTTTAGAGTTTCTTTTTTTTTTTGAAATTAAGTAAACTAGTACGTTTAGGTTTATTTATTTTATTTAGTTTATTTTTATATATTTTAGCTTACTTGATTTTTTATTTTTATTTATGTTTATTTTTTTATTTAGTTTAGTTTATTTATTTTAGGTTTATTTATTTTAGTTTAGGTTATTCATTTTAGTTTATTTTTTAGGTTTAGGTTTAGGTTTATGTTTATTTTTTAGCTTAGTGTTATTTTTCTTTTTCTTTTCTTTAGGTTTAGGTTTTTTGTTAGGTTAAGGTCTAGGTTTTTATTTTACTTTTTTTTGGTTTAGGTTTTATGTTTTTAATTTAGGTTTATTTTTAGGTTTTATTTATTAGTTTAGGTTTATTTTTAGTTTATTTTATTTTACTTAGTTTAGGGTTTAGGTTTAGTTTTAGGTTTTATTTATCTTAGTTTAGTTTTTTAGTTTAGATTTAGGTTTATTTTATTTTGTTTATTTTAGGTTTAGGTTTTTTTTAGTTGAGGGCTTAGGTTTTATTTTTTATTTATTTGTAGGTTTTATTTTTAGGTTTATTTTGATGTTTAGGTTTTTATTTAGTTTTTATTTAAGGTTTATTTAGTTTTTATTTTATTTAGGTTTTTTATTTTTTAGTTTATTTTAGGTTTTTATTTATTTATTTTAGTATAGTTTTTATTTTTTATTTTATTTTCTTTTTCAGTTTAGGTTTTTGTTTTATTTTATTTTTTTATTTTATTTTGGTTTAGGTTTTTTTATTTATTTTATTTTTAGGTTTTATTTAGTTTAGGTTTAGGTCTTAGCTTTTTAGGGTTTAGGGTTAGTTTAGGGTTAAGGTTTAGGGTTTAGGGTTTAAGATTTGGGATTTAGGGTTTAGTGTTTTTAAGGAAACCCACAAATGGAAGAATTTTATTGCCACAAAGAACGGAGTACAAAGTCCTTAAGAGAGGATAATTCTCTTTACATTTAGCCTGGAGAGAAAAATCCCCTATCTAATACAACAAAAGCAAGGAAACTAATAAAAGCAATAAAAGACCAAAAAATAAATAGGAAATAACACACGAAATAGGACGATCAGCCAAAGCCCACTACTAGAGTTAGAAGTCTTTTGAGAGTTGCACAATCCACATCCAGGATCTGAAACCTACAGAGAACATGTAAAAGAATCCTATAAGCAATAAGAAATTGTAATTAGCATAGCTAGAGAAAATTAAGCTTTAGCACATAATAAAGAGCAATATAAGAGAAAATTTCTAATGAGGCTCAGGCTCACTCACCTGCATCTTTAGGGGCAACCACAAATGTGAGCATTTAGACTTCAAAAGAAGGGTTATAGTCACATATGCTGTTACCAGCCAAAAGAAAATCGAGAAATCATCCCAACCATTATAGCCCACGTACCTCAATGAAGGCAATCCTCCAAAAAGTGAAAGTCAACAATTCTTTAGTACTTGCAGCCTAAGTAATAGAAAAAGCTGGCCCACAAAACCCCCATCCGACTAAAGGCCACTAAGACCAAAAGGAAGTCACATCAATAAAACCACCATAATAGAAATGAAAGAGCAGCTGCCTAGATATCACCTAGAAAATTAAGCTATCATGGATAGGAACCAAACCCACAAGAGACACCAGACAACCACAAGCAACAACCAAAGATTAAAATAGTAACCTACATCTAACACCAAGAAACCACAAATTCCAAACCAGATTAGAGGTCAAGGCCAACATTAATAGCAGCCATTCAGATAGCAGGGAAATAAAAGGTAGTCTGATACAGCATCAAAATAGAAGCAGTCAGAGGAAGCAATCCCAACATAGAGAAAGACAAGCATAGTGATAACCAACAGGAAGCCACCCAAAACAACTAAGAAATAAATGGTAATAACCCAATAAGACAAAAAAAAACCATAGCACGGAAACCACCCAACCAAAATAGCCATAGTGGCAAGCAAAATAGACCAAGGCCCCATCCAGACATAAACAAAAAGGCCTAGTAAAAACTCAAAAGTAAAAAAGAATGATAGCAGCCATAAAATAATAGCCACCCAAGATAGCCATATGGAGGGTAGTAGAAAACAACAGAACCCACCAAGCCAAAAAATGGCAGCAAAAAAACCTCCCTCTGTAAGGAAATGGCCAGCCAAAATTAGAGGCAAAACTAGGACCAATTAAGAATGGGGAAAAGCCAAAAACACATAGAGGTATAACTCAAAAGGAGGCCACCACAAGATCAAGGTAGTACATGAAGCTGTTGATACTAAATAAAATAATCTGAAAGAGAACACCTCAACAAAGAGGTGAACACAACTAGCCATCACCTCAAAGAGATCTCCCAAGTATTACAGCACAAACCATATAATAGAGTGAAACAACTAGAAAAATGTAGCAAAATGAAAATGTACATAGAGAAAATCATAGAGAACATAAAATATACAAAGTAAAATAAAATTATGTGATAAGGTAATACAGTGTTATCCAGATTAGCCAAGCCTCTCAATTATCTATGTAAATTATATTAATAAAAAAGACTGTGATCATTTAATTTAGCACCTAGATTAGCCAGATGATCTGCACTGGCATTTCCTTCATGCCAAATGTGAGGAATTTTAAAACATACTTGAGAGACGAGTGTTCTAGTATGATTAAGAAGGTAGAGTAAATCGGCATTCCCCATCTTAGTGGAAGTCAGAATGTCAATGGGTAAGAGATCATCAACTTCAATCCAAATATTGAAGAAACCTTTTTGCAAAGAAACATCAATAGCTTTGTTTATAGCCATTAATCCAGCATAGATAATAGAACAAGCTTTATGATTCATAGGAATACCATGATATTTAGCATCATTTCTATCCATCCATATGAACCAAATAAGGGTAATGGAAATTAAAACATTGATATGACCTTTCATAGATTTTTGGAAATAGGCTTCAAGAAATTGATATAAAGAAAAAAAAACCATGGAAATGGGTAGTATTAAAAAGATCATCATACCAAAACCATAATTTGGAGGCAATAATACCATTGACAAAACATGATTTAAATTTTCAATATGAAATCAATAATAACATTTGGAAGGTAAATGGAAACCTTTACCCTAGAGTAAGGAATCTACTGGAATGAAGTTTTTTAGAATTCTCGAAGGATAGAATAAGAGATAAAGATGATATTATTCCAAAGTTTAATAAATACATTAGAAGAAATATGAGAATCTCTAATATAATTCCAAGCATCTTTAAGAATAAAATTAGCATTATATAGCTTAAAAGAATTTGATCATGCTTGTTACAAAGGATAGGAATATCGAATTTATCAAAGAGAATATGAATAAATTCGATAAGTTTACTATCATTCCACCTATTATTAAGCTAAAAGGAGTTAACTTTAGTAGCAGTAGTAGAATGGGTAGATAAAAAGAATCAATAGAACAACCACCAATCTAGTTGCCTTGCCAAAAGAAGATCCTGAATTTATACCCCAAGATATCAAGGATTCAGCCTCCCATATAATGGAGAAAAGCCTTTTCCAAACCGAGGAGTCACCCACTTTATAAGTACAGATTAGAGGGTGCTAACCCTGGCAGTATTTAGCTGTAACAAAATTAGCCTAGAGGCTATCTTTTTTTCTAAAATTCTACCAGAGTTTATGTGAGAAGGTAGTAATAGCTTCATAAATAGGTTTGCAGCCAAGCCCACCTTCACAGAGGAGCAACATTTATGCCAAGTCCAATGCATCCTTTTAACCAATTATTAGAGCCCCAAAAATTTATTAATGAGATGATCAATTCAATTTAAGATAGAATTAGTAGGGATAATGGTTTGAATAAGACATAAAGGCATCCAATTAAGAGTACTCTTAAGGAAATTAAGATTGCTACCAAAAGAAAGTAAGTGAAATTCCCACACCAAAATTTTATTAGAATTTTTTGGATAAGCTCGTCAAAAGATGAGATCTTTTTTACCTTTAAAAGAGGAGCATAGATATTGAAGAGGGAGTTGTTGGTGTTTAAAGTTAGTGATTCTCAAGATATGATTGATTTTTTATTAGAAATTTTAGAGGAGGTAATAAAGCATCTTGCTTTCATTAATAGAAAGACCACTTTCTACCAAAATTATTTAAAATTTCTTAAGTCTTTTCATATGATGAAAGGAAGCATTAGAAAAGATAATGAAATCATCAACAAAGCTAAGATCAAAAATAGGGATACCACTAAGAGTTCTAAAGTACATGCTTGGATTGTTATTAAATAAATCATTTAAACTCATAGAGGTATTCCACAATAATAAAAAAAAATAAGGGGATAAAGGATCTCCTTATCTCGTGAAGAAGGAAAAAAGCCTAAAACTTCACCATTAAGAAGAATAGAAAACTAGGCATTATTATATACAATAATAAGATTAATAAAATTATTAGAGAAACCAAATAAATGCAGATATTTAAAAGAAAATCCTCGGATATTATCAAAGGCTTTAGAAATATCTAATTTAAAAAGGACGTTATCACCTATAGTTGGAACATCCAGATCATTAATAAGCTCTTGACCAATAATAATGTTATCAAATATAGATCTCCCTCTAAAAAAACCAATTTGGTTGAGAGATAATTTTTTGAAATAAAGGACTCAGTCTATTAGCAAGAATTTTAGAAATCAATTTATTAAAGAAAGTGCAAAAACTAATAGGTCTGAAATTTTGATTACCTTTTTTTGGTATGAGAACAACAGAAGTGCTTGACAAATATTTAAGGAGAGGATTACGAAAAAAGAAATCAACAATAGCATCAATTTAGTCATGCTTAATAATAGACTAATAATTTCAAAAAAAAAGAGTAGTATAACCCTCTAGACTAGCAACGAAATCAATATTCATGCTATTGAGAACTTTATCAATCTCATCTTTAGTAGGCAACCTAATAAGTCAATGGTTGTAATAGGGGATCAAATCAAATCGAAATAGCTTCATAAGAGTGGCTTTTATTAAGCATATTTCTAAAGTGCTTAATAATAGAATCTTTAATAACATTAATATCAGTGACCCAATCTCCATTATCACTTTTAAATTTTTGATAGAATTTAAAGCTCTTCTTTTATTAAATAAAACATAAAAATACCTGGTATTCCTATCCCCATCAGCAATATGTTTACTAATTGCTTTTTGTCATCAATAGGTCTCTTCCATATTCTGATAATTAATAAGATTATCTTTTGCTTTATTCAAATCCTTAAGCTTAAAAGAATCAGTCAAAATAACATTTTCAAGATCAACAACCAAAGGTCCCATGTTTTTTATATTAGAAAAAAGATTTTTAAAAGAATGTTTGTTCCATCAAAGCAGATTTTTTTGAGCCTTTATAAGCTTAAACATAATCTATACCCTAATCAATTATCAAGGTGTAAAGGGCAATCCAATTAATGGCATGACTTTAAGATATTCAGTCTTTGAATCCACATATTTTGAAATGAAGAGGGTGAGGTGTTTAATCTTTTAGAGTTACTTTAGAAACCAAAAGAGGGGCATGATCGGATAAAGTTCTACACTCAAATGGTCAATAGTGGTAAGAGGCCATTGATTAATCAATGAGAGTTGAAAAGAATTATATCAAGATGTTGCCAGAGCTTAAAGTTTTGCCAAGTATAATTAGAGTTTTTAAAACCAATGGAAATAAGATTGCAATCAAGAATCATATATAAAAATTATTCCATAGAATAAATATTAAGAGAGCAGCCACACCTTCTTTCAGATGAATATAGAATAGTGTTGAAATCACCCCCCAACCAAAGTTTGTTAAGAGAAAAAATTTGAAATTCTCCCAAAGAACATCTTGACCCACTCTATTGCAAGAAGCATAAACAAAGATCAAGCACAAAGAATCACCAAAATAAATTTGAGCATTTACAACTTGTTGAAGATCATCTAAAATTAAAACATTTAAGAGGCTATTCCAAAAGCACCAAATTTTATTGTTGATGTTAGAAAAAATTGAAACTAACCATTCTAGCAACATGATGATTGATTTTATCATGTATAAGAGGTTCAATAATAATAAGTAAGGAGATATTGTTAATTCTATAAAGATTTCTAATGATTATGAACAGTGAGGGAACCAATCCCTTTAACATTCCAAATAAGAGAATTAAACATAAAGAAAATTGTAAAAATAAATTAAATGACAATAATACAGAGAGAGGAAAAGAATAACAAATCCTCTCCTAAGCCAAAAATTAAAACAACACATTATTTATGTAAAGAAGATCGGATCTAGTAGATGCAAGATTAGGAGGTTGCTCTTAGTTCTTTTAAAGTTTTTCTATTTTTTTAAAGTGTCACCATTTGAGAGATTAAAATGATTTGAAATCTCAAGCATTTTGTTGAAAAGTGGGATTAGAATGAAGAACAATCTTGGGGGAACAAGAAAAATTATACCATTCAAAGCACAATTACCAATGTCAAAATTAGTGTTTTGCTTAGGAATTTCAGCCACATTCAAGTTATCATTTAAAACTTCATTCTCATTAATTAATGCCGACAAAGATGCAGGATTAGACTCATTAGAGAATGAATCATCATTTTTTTAAGCCTCTTTGAATTTGGAATTAGCCAAAATAGGCATAATCTCATGTAAAGAAAGGTTGTTAGACAAATAATCTTTTTCAACATTATTAGTACCTTTATTATGGTCAAAATGAGAAGCAAAAACAATAAATTTCGGAACATCAGAAGATTCCAAAGAATCTGACCTAATATTAACATTTAAGTAATTTTTAGGAACAAAAATAGCTTTATTAACTTTATCAATAGCTAATTTAGAGTTAGGATCATTTAAAATTTATTTTTAAGATGCGGTTGAAAAATAAAACTTTCTGAATTATCATGGCCATGTATCTTGGAATGGGAACAAAAAATTGGAACATTTTCAAATTCAACCGTTTGTAAATAACCAAACCTTTCAAATCTGATCCAAACATACTTAGGATGTTTTTTTACATATGTCAAGTTTAGCCAATATATGAGCAACAGAGGGATGGGATCTCACAATGATCGCGTGATCAATTTGAAGAGACCGACCGAAAAGAGCCCTAACAATAAATAAAACCAGGTGGGTAACATAATGGATTATCATAATTGGAAGAGCTAACCACACAGGAACAATAGGTGATTCCTCCTTTATATTTAAAAGGGGAGACCACTTCTACAAATGCATTTGATAATTAAAGACAAAATAAGATCGACGTGAGAAAACCCTTGAATAATCCAAATCATTCATAAGTTGAATCAGAATATGTCTTGGATCGATCAATCCAATAAAGAAAGCACCTAAAAGTTTAAGGTTATGAAAAAAAGATTAGATCTTATTCAAATTTGGCCGGTGTAAAGAAATTTTTTGAAATGTTTTGCAAGCTTTTTGACATCAAGATCCTAACACATGATCACATGCATACCTAAAAAAAAGTCAAAATCAGATTCACCGAGTCAAAAGAGATAGAAATCTTACAAGAAATTGCATCCTTAAAGGATTTAATAGCAGGAAGGGCATTAGGTTCAATTCCCATAAAATTGGATGCCTAGCTAGATCATCAAAATGGGAGAAATAAGTCATGGGTTTGAGGTCCACCATAATCTAAGAGACACATCATGAGCAGATTGAAAATTATAGAGTGGTCGAGAATGATGAAGGATCCACCAAAACCAAAAGAAGGATGCTCAGATGAAGGGAAAATGAAATCTAGAGCATAAGGGGAGAGAGTTTAGGTTTATTTGATTAGTTTATTTAATTTAGTTTTATTTTCATAGGTTAGGTTTATTTTAGGTTTATTTAGTTAGGTTTTTATTTATGTTTATTTAGTTTAGTTTAGTTTATTTAGGTTTATTTAGGGTTTAGGGTTTAGGGTTTAGTTTTTTTAGGATTTAGGGTTTAGGGATTAAGCATTTAGGGTTTAGGGTTTAGGCTTTTTAGAGTTTAGGGTTTAGGGTTTAGGTTTTAAGTTTAGGGTTCAAGTTTTAGTTTAGGGTTTTGGATTTTTTGGTTATTTTTTTTGATAGAGAACAAATTCATATTCAACATATCTTCTTTTTGATTTCATCAACTATGCACAAGTTTTCTAAGACATAAGTGACAAGCACACATGAGCAAATCAAAACCCTAGATAACTAGAAGCCATCTACTATAATGACACAATTTAGTATGTACTTCTGGTTTCTCAGTTCCCATCAGAACCACCTTGGCCTCTAGAGTAGCAAAATCCACCACCATATCCCTGACCTCTCCCTCTGCCACCATCCGCGGTTTGTAACCAGCCTCTTGCCACCATAACTACACCACCACCTCCATATCCACTAGCACCTCGGATCCCACCACCACTATGATAATCATTGCCTCAGCCTTCCTCCACCAGATCTAGGTGAGCCTAGTTGATGGTGATGTTCACCATCAAGGTTCTACCCATTCTTAGGGTTTAGGTTTATGTTTAGGTTTATTAGGTTTTCAGGTTTAGGTTTTTTTTTTTAATTTATTTAGTTTCTTTAGGTTTAGGTTTAGGGTTTAGTGTTTAGGGTTTTAAGTTTTATGCTTTTAGGGTTTATGGTTGATGGTTTGGGTTTAGGGTTTAGGGTTTAGTGTTTTGGCTTTAGGGTTAATGGTTTTTAGGGTGTAGGGTTAGTTTAGGGTTTAGGGTTTAGGGTTTAAAGTTTAGGGTTTTAGGGTTTAGCATTTAGGGTTTTGTGTTAAGGGTTTAGGGTTTAGGGTTTAGGGTTTTCATTTGAGAAAGTTAGAATTTTATTACCATAAAAGGATAAGACACAATGCCTTTAAATAAGGGTAAAGCTCTAAAATTCTACTGCTCTTAGAGCTTCAAGAAACTTAAAGAGCTAAACTCCCATGTAAGTTAGAAAAAGAAAAAAAAATAAAAGAGCAAATACAATAGCTAAAAAGGATAAGAGAAAAAGAAAGAGTAAGATTAAAACAAATCTTAAAAATAGTAAAAGGATGAGTCAGCAGTAACTCATGATTACTTTGAGAAAGCAAGCAAGATCCACAACAACATCACCTGGGTTGACTAAGTAATGACCATTCACTCTTCAAAGTTTCAACCTGTAAAAGAAATTTGCAAAACACTACAAAGGCAAAAGTCATAGCTAAAAAGGATAAGGATAAAGAGAGGCAATAGATATAGCTTAGAAAGAGAAGGCTCAGGCTCAGTTAGGGTCATCTCTAGGGGAAATAATTTATATGAGCATCCGAACTTCATAAAGAAGGGTTACAATCATATGTAATGCCACCAACTAGAGAGAAGAGGTGAGTAACATCAAAGCCATCATAGCCAGCTTAACTGATACAAGCAAACCAAGGCTAGTAGTCCGTAGAGTTCCAGATCATGGACCATTAAACAAAGAGCAACTGACCAGCAACTAGCTAGCAGCGAAACCACCAAACAAAAACCACAATAGGCTAATCACAATAACCCAGAGAGAGGCTAGAAGAAAGTCAGAGCACCAACAATAGCCATTATCTAAATACCCATCCAAGTTCTAAACTAGGGAAAACCAAAATCAGCCATTAGCAAGCTCCATACCAATGACAATTAACAAAGAAATAACCAACAAAACTAAGATAGGAGCCCTCAAGCCAAAGTCCCAACAAGTAGCAGTCACCAAGACAAACTTGGGTGAGCAACCATAAATGACTAAAAAGCTCAAAAATGAAACAATCAATTGAAGGAAACATAAGCTGCAGCTAGTTCAAATACCAGAAGATAAAAAAACCACACAAAATGTGGTCAAAGGTTGCCACCAACCACTAGAAACAAAAAAGTGCAATCCAATAGGATCAACAAAGGTTCAACAAGCATAGAAAAAGGCTCCAACAAATTTTCTAAGAAGAAGGAAAAGACCAACAAGGAAAAAATATCAACCAACAAAGATTCCAAAGATAACTAAAAGTCCTCTAACCAAACCAACTAAGTAAAATAGCCATAAGGCAACCACCAGAGAATAGCCCATCAAAAGTAACCAACATAGGAAGCATCCTCGGTAATGAAAAGTAAAAAACCAACAAAAACACAGAGGTCCAAAGAAACTGACCACCAAAGAAAGGCAACAATGACAGGAGAAAACCAAACTTCCCCAGCGATAAAGACTAACCCAATAGGATGCATAATAACAACACAAAATGTGCTACAAATAATGCACCAATATAGGCTAATCTAGGAGAATAACCAAACACAAAATGAAGGCAAATAAAGTTTCCATCAACAAATAACATGGGGAGGCAACCCCAAAAGGTTGGCGGAAATTCTTCAAAAAAGCCCATAAAATAACCAATAGGTTTACTATGAAGGCCACATCCAACCATGGAAAACTAGCAAAAAGAAATTTGAGTTCTAGAGGAGAGCAAACAAACCAATTAGTGTTCAAAATAGAATAAAGCTATAGTAGAAACTATCTCATCCACCAGCAATAAGAGTAACAAGGAAGAGAAGATAGCAGCCACCAGGCCAAAAAAACTAAGCCAACCAAGGCTAGAAAGACAGGAACCACCAAGTTGCAACCACTAGGCCAACCCAAAAGCAAGAGGTCTAAAACATAACCCAGGTCAGGCTAAAAAGTGAAAATAAGTTTAGGGTTTAGGGTCTATATTAGTTTAGGGTTTAGTGTTTAAGGTTTTAGGGTTTAGATTTTAAGGTTTAGGATTTTTTACAGTTTATGGATTAGGGTTCAGGGTTTAGGGTTTTTTTTTCAAATTAAGTAAACTAGTAGGTTTAAGTTCATTTAGTTTATTTTTTATTTTATTTATTTATTTTAGTTTATTTTATTTTTTATTTTTATTTAGGTTTATTTTTTCTTTTCATTTAGTTTAGTTTATTTATTTTAGGTTTACTTATTTTAGTTTAGGTTTATTATTTTAGTTTATTTTTTATGTTTAGGTTTTTTTTATGTTTAGGTTAGGATTTTATTTTATTTTTTAAGGATTAAGTTTTAGGTTACTATTTTAAGTTTTAGGTTTAATTTTTTAGTTTAGGTTTATTTTTAATTTATCTTGTTTTATTTAGTTTAGGATTTAGGTTTAGTTTTAGGTTTTATTTATTTTAGTTTATTTATTTAGTTTAGGTTTAGGTTTATTTTATTTAGTTTATTTAAGGTTTAGGTTTTAGTTTGTTTAGGTTTATTTTTTATTTATTTTTAGGTTTTATTTTTAGGTTTATTTTTTAGATTTAGGTTTTTATTTAATTTTAATTTTATTTTAATTTAGGTTTATTTTATTTTTATTTTAGGTTTAGTTTTTATTTTATTTTGGTTTTTATTTTTAGGTTTATTTTATTTTTTAGTTTAGTTTAGGTTTTTGTTTATTTTATTTTATTTTAATTTTAATTTTTTTATTTTATTTTATTTTTAGGTTTAGGTTTATGTTTTAGTTTAAGTTTTATTTTTGTATTTTTTTATTTTAATTGGGCTAAAGTTTTTTATTTATCTTTTTATTTTATTTTATTTAGTTTAGGTTTAGGTTTTTAGATTTTTAGGGTTTAGGGTTTAGGGTTCAGGGTTTAAGGATTGGGGTTTAAGGTTTAGGGTTCAGGGTTATAGGTTTTATGATTCTAAGTTTAGGATTTAGGGTTTAGGGTTTAGGGTTTTAGGGTTTATAGTTTAAGGTTTATGGTTTAGGTTGAGTTTTAGGGTTTAGGGTTTAGGGTTTGGGTTTTTTTAATTTTTAATTTTTTTTTATGTTAAGTAAACTAGTAGGTTTAGGGTTTATGGTTTTGGGTTATGGGTTTAGGGATTAGGGTTTACGGTTTAGGGTTATGGTTTAAGTATTAGGGTTTAAGGTTTAGTGTTTAGGCTTTAAGATTTAGGGTTTTGAGGGTTTAAGGTTTAGGATTTATGATTTAAGATTTTGGGTTTAGGTTAGTTTAGGGTTTTAGGATTACATTTTAGGGATTTTTAGGGTTTAGGGTTTATTTTAGGTGTAGGTTTTTTTCTAAAAAAATTTTGTAAAGTGGTAAGTTTAGACTTATTTAGTTTATTTAGTTTATTATTTATTTTATTTATTTTATTTCATTTTTTAATTTTATATGGTTTCTTTTTTAATTTTATTTAGTTTTGCTTATTTATTTTAGTTAAGTTTTTATTTTAGTTTATTTTTTAGGTTTAGGTTTAGGTTTATGTTTATTTTTTTAGCTTAGTTTTGTTATTATTTTATTTTTTATGCTTAGGTTTTTTTTAAATTTAAGTTTAGGTTGTTATTTTATTTTTTTAGGTTTAGGTTTTAGGTTTTTATTTTAGGTTTATTTTTAGATTTTATTTTTTAGTTTAGGTTTATTTTTAGTTTATTTTATTTAATTTAGTTTATGGTTTAGGTTTAGTTTTTTTTAGGTATAGGTTTAAGTTTTATTTATTTTAGTTTTGATTTTTTTTAGTTTAGGTTTATGTTTATTTTATTTTGTTTATTTTAGGTTTAGTTTTTTTTTAGTTTACGGTTTAGGTTTTATTTTTTATTTATTTATTAGGTTTTTTTAGGTTTATTATTTAGTTTAGGATTTTATTTAGTTTTATTTTATTTTAATTTATGTTTATTTTATTTTTTAGTTTTATTTTATTTAGGTTTATTTTATTTATTTTAATTTTTTTAGTTTAGTTTAGGTTTTATTTATTTATTTTAGTTTAGTTTTTTATTTTTAATTTGGATTATTTTAGATTAAGTTACTTTAGATTTAGGTTTAGGTTATAGTTAAAGATTTCATTATTTTTTATTTTCATTTTTTCTTTAGGTTTAGGTTTTTTTATTTATTTTATTTTTAGGTTTTATTTTGTTTAGGTTTAGGTTTTCACATTTTTCAGGTTTAGGGTTTGTGATTTAGAGTTTAAGGTTTGGGGTTTAGGGTTTATGGTTTAGAGTTGTAGGTTTTAGGGTTTAGGGTTTAGGGTTTGCGGTTTGGGGTTTTAGGGTTTAGGGTTAAGTTTATTTATTTTTAATTTGTTTTTATTTTAAATTAAGTAAACATTTATGTTTATTTAGTCTATTTTTATTTAATTTAGTTTAATTTTATTTATTTTAGTTTATTTTTTATTTTTATTTAATTTAGTTTATTTTTAAGGTTTAGGTTTAAGTTTATGTTAATTTTTTAGCTTACTTTTACTTTTATTTTATTGTTTAAGTTTAGGTTTTGTTTTTTGTTTTTAAGTTTAGGTTTAGGTTTTTATTTTAATTTTTTAGGTGTAGGTTTTAGCTTTCTTATTTTAAGTTTTTCTCAGGTTTTCTTTTTTAGTTTAGGTTTATTTTTAGTTTATTTTATTTTATTAAGTTTAGGGAAGGTTTTATTTATTTAAGTTTAGTCTATTTTAGTTTAGGTTAAAAAAATTAGGTTAATTTTATTTTGTTTATTTTAGGTTTAGTTTTTTTCTTTTGGTTTAGAGTTTAGGTTATGATTTTTTTTAAAGTTTATTTTTTAGGTTTAGGTTTTAATTTTTATTTTATTTTAGGTTTATTATATTTTTCTTTTATGTTTTTTTATTTTATTTCAATTTTTTATTTTTCCGATTATTTTATTTTTAATTTAGTTTAGAATTTTACTTATTTTATTTTAATTTAGTTTTATTATTTATTTTATTTTATTTTAGGTTTAGGTTTAGGTTTTAGTTTATGTTTTTATTTTATTTTTTTTATAATTTTTTTTATTTTTTGGGTTTTTTTATTTATTTTATTTTTGGGTTCTATTTAGTTTAGGTTCATGTTTTTAGGTTTTTATTATTTAAGGTCTAGGGTTTTTGGTTGTAGGTTTTAGGATTCAGGGCTTACATTTTAGGGTTTTAGGGTTTTAGTTTAGGGTTTAAGGTTAGTTCTAAGGTTTAGGGTTTAGGGTTAGTGTTTTTTTTTTTTATTTTTTATATATATTTTATATTAAGTAAACTAGTAGGTTTTAGGTTTAAGGTTTAGGGTTTAGGGTTTAGGATTAGGGTTTAGGGTTTAGTGTTTATGCTTTAGGGTTTAGAGCTTTGAGTGTTTAAGTTTTAAGGTTTAGGGTTTATGGTTTAGGTTAGTTTGGGTTTTAGGATTTATAAATTTTTAGGGTTTAGGATATAGGGTTTAGGGTTTAGGGTTTAGGGTTAAGGGTTAGAGTTTTTTAGGGTTTAGTGTTTACAGTTTTTTTTCAAAATTAAGAAAACTAGTAGGTTTAGGTTTAGTTAATTTATTTTGTTTACTTTTTATTTATTTTATTTTTTTTTTATTTTTTATTTTTATTTTGGTTTACCTTTTATTTTTATTTAGTTTATTTCATTTATTTTAGGTTTTTTTACTTTAGATTAGGTTTTTTATTTTAGTTTATTTTTTAGGTTTAGGTTAGGCTTATGTTAAAATTTTAATTTAGTTTACCTTTTTGTCTGTATTACCTTAACTGTTCTAATCTCTCTCTCATTATAACTCTGCAGGTGTTTCTCTCTTTTATCTTCTTGGGGTTTGCACCATATTACCAAACACTCTTACAACCATCGAGCATTGGTATTAACCTTCCTTTAGCCTTTATTATGTTAATCTTGTATCTTTTGATTGCTTTAATATTTTCTTTTGCTCTTGGATGTACTTAGATGGGATTTATGGTGATTGTAGCTCTTTGAGCGATGGTTTGAGTTTATCCCCTTTGGGACCTTATAACCCTTTTTGTGGCAATAAAATACCCGCATCATGGGGTTTCCTAAAAAAAAAAAAAACCTAAAACCCCTAAGCAAACCTAAACCTAAACACTAAACCTTTAACCTTTTCCTAAACCCCAAAACAAACCATAAAAACCTAAAAATCTAAAACTAACTAAATAAAACCAAAAAATAAAATAAATAAATAAACCTAAACCTAAATAAAATTAATAAAATTAAATAATCAAAACTAAAACCTAAACCTAAACCTAAAATAAAACCTGAAACTAAAAACAAAATAAAATAAAAAATAAATACTAAACTAAAATAAAGTAAATATAAACCTAAACTAAACTAAAAAAATAAACATAAAAATAAATAAAAACTAAAATCAAAACCCTAAACAAAAAAAATATAAATCTAAAATAAACAAATCAAAATAAACCTAAACCTAAACTAAAATAAACTAAACTAAAATAGATAAAACCTATACCTAAACCTAAAATAAACTAAACTTAAACCCTAAACTAAATAAAATATAATAAACTTAAAATAAATGTAAACCTAAACTAAAAATAAAACCTAAAAAAATAAAATAAAACCTAAACCTAAACTTAAAAATAAAAAATAAAACCTAAACCTAAAAGATAAAATAAAAATAAAATTAAACTATAAAATAGAAATAAACATTAACATAAACCTAAAAAGTGAACTAACATAAAAACCGTAAACTAAAATAAGTAAACCTAAATTAAGTCAACTAAACTAAACAAAAATAAAAAAACAAACCTAAACAAAAATAAAAATAAAATAAACTAAATAAACTTAAACTTACCGGTTTACTTAATTTTAGAAAAATCTCTTAATCCTAAACCCTAAATAGTAAACAAACCCTAAAAACTGAAAAATGTAAACTTAAACAAAACCCTAAACCTAAAAATAAAAAAAAAACCTAAACCTAAATAAATTAAAAAATTAAATAAAATTAAAACCCAAACTCTAACCTAAACCTAAACCTAAACTATCATTAAAATAAAATAAAAAAATTAATAAAAATAAAAAATTAAAATAAATAACCTAAACTAAACTAAAAAATAAAATGATGCTATGAATAAAAAAACCTAAATTAAATAATAACTAAAAATAAAAAAAATAAAATAAATTAAAACTAAAAAAAAAACTTAAACCTAAAAAAGAAACCTAAAAATAAAACTTTAAAATAAATAAAAAATAAAACCTAAACCCCAAAACTAAAAAAAAAAGCTAAACCTAAAATAAAAATATAATAAACAAAATAAAATAAACCTAAACCTAAACTAAAATGAACTAAACTAAAAAAATAGAACCTAAGCCTTAACTTAAAATAAACTAAACCTAAACATAAACTAAATATATTAAAATAAAATAAACTAAAAATAAAACCAAGCCTAAACTAAAAAATAAAATAAAAATATAACCTTAAATTTAAAAGTAAAAAATAAAATTTAAACCTAAAAAATAAAATAAAAATAAAACTCAACTAAAAAATAAACATAGACCTAAATAATAAACTAAAATTAAAAACCTAAACTAAAATAAATAAACCCTAAAATAAATAAACAAAACTAAATAAAACTAAAAAATAAACATAAATAAAAATAAAAATATAATAAACTAAAATAAATAAATAATAAACTAAATAAACCTAAACTTATCGATTTAAATATTTTCTTTTAAAATAAAAATAAAAACCTAAACCCTAAGGTAACCCTAAAACCTCAACCCTAAACCATAAAATTAATCCTAATAAAACTAAAAAATTACCTTAAAAATAAAACCTATAAATAAATAAAAAAATAAACCCTAAACTTAAAATAAATAAAATAAAATAAACATAAACCTAAACTAAAATAAACTAAACTAAAATAAATAATACCTAAACCTAAACCAAAACCCTAAACTAAATAAAATAAAATAACCTAAAATTAAACCTAAACATAAATTAAAAAAATTAAATCTTAAATAAAAAATTAAAATTTTAACCTAAAAAATAAAATAAAAACCTAAACGTAAACCTACAAATAAAAAATAAAACCTAAACCTAAAAAATAAAATAAAAATAAAACTAAACTATAAAATAAACATAAACCTAAACCTAAACCAAAAAACTAAATTAAAATAGAAAAACTAAACTAAATAAAAAATAAAAAATCAGCCTAATTAGAAATAAAAAAAATAATCTAAAATAAATAAACTAAATAAACCTAAACCTATCGGCTTACTAAATATTTTCTTTAAAAAAAACTAAACCCTAAATGCTAAATGCTAAATCCTAAACACTAAACCCTAAGACCAACCTTAAACACTGAACCCTAAACCTATAACCATCAACCCTAAACACTAAAATACCCTAAACCCTAAACTTAAACCCTAAACTAAACTTAATCCCTAAACTAACCCAAACCCATAAAACTTAAACACTAAAACCCTAAATCCTAAATCCTAAACCCTAAACCCTAAAATAACCCTAATTGTAGTTAAACCCCTAAAGTCTAAACCCTAAAGCCTAAAGACTAAACCCTAAACCCTAAACCCTAAACCCTAACCCTAAACCTTAAACCCTAAAACCCTAAACTCTCAACCCTAAACCCTAAACCCTAAACCCTAAAATTATAAACACTAAACCCTACAACCCTACAACCCTAAAACCCTAAACCCTAAACCCTAAACCCTAAACCCTAAAATCTACAACCCTAACCCTAAACCCTAAAATCTACAACCCTAAACCCGAAACCCTTAACCCCAAACCCTAAACCTTAAACCATAAATCATAAAACTCTAGACCCTAGACCCTAAACTCTAAAACTAAGAAACCTACAAAATTACACCTAAACTAAATAAAACCTAAAAATAAAATAAATAAAAAACCTAAACCTAAATAAATTAAAAAAATAAAATAAAATAAAAATAAAAACTAAAACTTAAGCCTAAACCTAAAAAAAATAACAACTAAACTAAAATAAAATATATAAAAACCTAAACTAAACTAAAAAAAATAAAAAAGCTAAATAAAATAAAACTAAACCTAAAATAAAAAATAAATAAAATAAATCTAAAATAAAATAAAATAAAACTAAATAAACCTAAACCTAAAAAAATAAACCTAAAAATAAATAATAATAATAAAAATCTAAACCCTACACTAAAAATACCTAAACCTAAAATAAAAAAAATAAACATAAACCTACACTAAAATAAATTAAACTAAAATAAATAAAACCTAAACCTAAACCTCAAATAAACTAAACCTAAACCTAAACCTAAACTAAAAAATAAAACTTAAAAATAAAAACATAAAACCTATACTTAAAAAAATAAAATTAAAACCTAAAACCTATACCTAAAAAAAAAAAATAAAATTAAACCATAACATATACATAAAAATAAAAAAATAAACTAAACCAAAAAGTAAAATAAATCTAAACTAAAAAAATAAACCTAAACCTAAACACAAAAAAAAATAAGCTAAAATATAAAAACCTAAACTAAAATAAATAAACTAAACTAAATAAAATAAAATTAAACCTAAATAAAATAAAATAAACTAATAAAAAAATAAAGTAAATAAACCAAAACTTACATGTCACTTAATTTAAGAATATAATAATAATAAAAAACCCCAACCTAAACCATAACCCAACCCTAAACCTAAACTAAACCCTAAACTCTAAACCTAAACCCCTAAACCCTAAACCCTAAAACCCTAAACCCTAAACCTAAAACCTAAAACCTAATCTCAAACCAAACCTAAACCCTAAAAAACCCTAAACCCCAAACTATGAACTCAAAACCTTAAACCCTAAACCCTAAAACTGACCCTAAAATAAACCTTAAACCCAAAACCCTATACTAAAACTCTAAACCCTAAACCTTAAACCTAAACCTAAAACTATAAACTCAACTCCTAATCCTAATCCCAAAACCTAAAACCCTAAACCCTAAACCCTAAACACTAATACCAAAACTATAATCTCTAAACCCTAAACCCTAAACCCTAAAATCTATATCCTTAAACCCTAAACCCTAAACTATTAACTCTTGAGTAATCTAATGACTTAGATTACTCAAGAGTTTTTGCTCGTCGCTCCTGCTTTGTGTATAATTGTCAAATGATACTTTTGAAATGGTCTCCTCATTTTGATGTAAAAGTGGAATCCCCAATTGTTCCTTTATGGCTAGCTCTTCCAATTATGAGAATACATTACGTTACACATCAAGTTCTCTTTGCGGTTGGGGTTCTCTTTGGTCGACCTTTTCAAATTGATCATGCCATCGCTGCGAGACCACGACCTTCAGTTGCTCATATTTTGGTTGATATTGATATTACCAAAATGTATCCTAAAGAAGTTCGGTTCAGCTCTGAGAAATTTGGGTATAATCAAAAAGTGGAATTTAAAAATTTTCCTATTTTTTTACACACATTGTAAAATTCATGGTCATGATCATTTAGAATGCTTTGTGTTGCATCCTCATCTTAAAAAGAATAAATTGTTGGATCCTAATCCCTCTCTGGAAAATGAAAAAACCAATAAATTTGCTTATGTGCCTAAAGTCACTCAAAATGGAACTCACCCCCTACCCCCACTCTTTCATTATCTTCAGATTTGGCTATTGGAGAGCAATCTGAGCTGGTTAAAAATAATGCTTATGAGGTTTGTGAGGAGGCTAATGATAACTTACCTAACATTACTTCTAATAGTAATAATTTGGCTCCTCAAGATAATACCTTGACTCAGTCTAACCTACCCCTTTTGGCTAGTGAACCCAAGGAGACTCACATGAACCCTAATGGTGATTTGAATGGGAACTTCAAGTTAGATCAAAATCTCAAAACAAATTCTGGAATTGTTCATTTGATGAAAGAACAAAATCTAAAAATGTTGATCCTTTGGTGATGGATCAAAATCGAAAAGTAATCCTAAAATGAGCATGAAATCGCTTAATTAATTCACAACCTCCTTTCTACTACCCTTGAGTGATACACATGCTAACCCAATTTCTCAACTTAATTTTGACAAGAAGGGAAATTACCATTAGAATGCTTTGGATATCGGTCCTATTTTGAATATCACAAATCACTCTCTGGATGGAGATACTTTGGACATAGATAGACCTTTTCAAACTATTAAAAAAAATCTCTTAAAGCTAGAATGCTCACTAATAGCTCCACTAGAACCACTAGATCTTCTCTAACTTCCCATAAATAATTGCTTCATGTTTTCTATTCTTCTTGCTTTTTATTTTTTTCAAATATCTCTTTTCCTTTCCTTCTATTTTGTTTTGATCAATTTTCTTATTTGAAATGTTCGGGGTATTAGGACTCTCATTGTTCGCAATCACATTATAAGCCTTTTATCATTCTCATAACATAGCCTTACTTATTATTATTGAACCATTCATACACTCTTCTAAGATCGCCCATGTTGCTAAAATGCTCGACTTTCAAATTTCTTTTATAATATTAACAATAAAATTTGGTGCTTTTGGAATAATTTAATCAACATCTCTATCCTTGATGATCTTTAATATTTGGTTAATGTTCAAATCTCATTGGGTGAATTTTCTACCCTTGGTTCCTTTATTTATGTATCTTGTAATAGAGTTGGTAGGAACATCCTTTGGGATAACTTAGGAACCTTTGCCTCCTCTATCAACAAACTCTAGTTGGTTGGGGGTGACTTCAACACTATTATCACTTCCTCAGAAAGAAGGGGAGGTTGCTCACCTAACATCTATTCCATGGAAGATTTTCTTAACATGATTCTTGATTGCAACTGATATTGGCTTTTGGCTCGACTATAATGCATAACTCTAGACTCTGCGGCTTGATAGGACCCTCTTTAATTCCCTTTGGATGAATCAATGGCCCCTTACTTCTATTGAACATTTGAGCAAAACTTTGTCTAACCATGCTCTGCTTTTAATTTCTGTCAAAAATCCTTCCAGTAGACTATCCTCCCCTACTTCTTTTAGATTCCAAAGTATGTGGATCCAACATTGTGATTTCATAAATGTTGTTTCCATTAATTGGATGGCCCCTATTCATCCGGATAATTCCATTAAAGGCATGATTCGCCTATGGCTTAAGCTTAAAAGGCTTAAACAAAACCTAAATTGGTGGAACAAGCATCATTTTAAAAATCTTTTTGCCAATCTCAAAAATATGAAATAATTAGTTTGTTCTCTTGAAGATGCTATTTTGACTGATTCTAATAAGCTTAATGAATTAAATGCAGCTAAAAAAACTTGATTAATTATCAGAACATGGAGGAAACCTACAAGCGGCAAAAGGCTGCTAGCATACATATTGTTGATGGTGATAGAAATACAAGGTATTACCATCCTCTTTTCAAAAAAAAAGAAAGCCTTAAACTCTATTAAAAAATCAAAAATGATAACAATGGATTATCACAATAATGATATTAAAGATTCTATCATACAAAATTTTAAAAACTTATTGAACACCAACCCTTCCTTAGAAGTCCTCTCCAACACACACCTGATTCCCTCAACGATTACTAATGTTGACAACCACTTGCTCAATTTGCATCCTACGAAAACTGAGATTGGTAGTATTCTCAATAGCATGAACACTGATTTTGTTGCTGGCCCTGAAGGCTACACGACTCAATTCTTTCAACATTGTTGGCCTATTATTAAGTCTGACCTTGTTGATGTTGTTGTTGATTTTTTTGATGGCAACCATTTACCTAGATATTTTTCTAGCACTTCCATTATTCTCATTTCCAAAATTAATAATCCTAAATATTGGGGAAATTTCAGACCTATCAGCCTTTGCACCTTCTTTCATAAACACATTGCTAAATTAATTGCTAATAGAATTAGTCCGTTGCAGCCTAAAATTATTTCCCCTAATAAAACTAGCTTCGTTAAAGGTAGAGCTATATCTATAACATACTTCTAACCTAAGAGCTAATTCATGACATTGATGTTCCTATCTGAGGTGGTAACATCCATTTGAAAGTGGACATCTCTAAAGCTTTTGACAACCTCTCTTGGGATTTTCTCTTTAAAATTCTTCATTTACTTGGGTTTTCTGATATTTTTATCCGCCTTATCAAAAATTGTATTATCAATGTTTGGTTCTCCATTATCATGAATGGTGAGTCCCTAGGTTTCTTTCCATTGATGCATGGCTTGAAACAAGGAGATCCCCTATCACCCTCTCTTTTTATTATTGTTGTTGAATATCTTTCGAGGAGCTTGAATGAGCTTTTCTACAATAATCCTAGCATGTTTTTTAAAACTCAAGGTGGTTTCCTTGTATCTCATATTAGTTTTACTGATGACTTTATAATATTTTGCAATGCCTCTATTCTCGCATTAAAAACTATTAAGAATCTTTTAAATAAATTTGGCAAAAGTGGTCTCTTTAAATGAAGGCAAAAGTTGTTTCATTCCTTCCTCTAAAATCCTAGTAATAGGATCAACCAAATCTTGAGAATTACTAATTTTCAGCAACAACAACTTTTTATTAAATATCTTGGTGCTCCACTTTTAAAGTTCAAAAGATCTCATCTTTTGATGAGCTAATCCAAAAAATCTCTAATAAAATTTCTATTTGGGAATTCCATTTACTCTCATTTGGTGGTAGCTCACTTTGATTAAGAGCACCCTTAACTCCATGCCTTTATATCTCATTCAAACCATTGTACCACCAATTCTACCAATTAATTGAGCACCTCCTTAACAAATTTTGGGTTCTAATAATTCCTCTAAAAGAATGCACTTGGACCTCTTGGTATAAAAGTGTGGCACTTGCTAAAGGGGTCTTGTAAGCCAATCAAGGAAGCTATCACCGCTTTTCTTATAAACTTTGGTGGAATTTTAGAGTAACAATAGTCTTTGGGCTAATTTCATGACTAGGTAAGCACCCTCTCATTTGCCCCTATAAAGCGAGACTCTATTTGGAAAAGACTTTGTTCCATCAAATGGGATGTTGAATCATTAATTTCTTGGGGATTAACTCTGGCACCTCTTTCTTTTGGCAAGATAACTGGACTGGAGGTGGGTCCATTGATGATTTACTTTCTACCCATTCCACTACTGCTATTAAAGTGAACTCTTTCTGGCAGAATAATATGTGGAATAATAGTAAGTTTACTGATTATATTCCTTCCTTTCTTTTAAACAAGCTTACTACTATTCCTATCATTCCTAGCAATCAAGATCAAATCCTTTTTAAGCTTTCTCAAAATGGTGATTTCAACTTTAAAAATGTTTGGATTCACATTAAAGAAGCTCATGATTCTTCCAATGTGTTTTCAAACTATGGAATAACACTTCCTACTTCTTATTCTATTCTTACTTGGCATATTTTGAAAAACTTCATGTTGACTCCTTGATGTGGGGTAAAGGTTTTCACTTACCTTCAAAATGCCACTGATGCTTTCACATTGAGAATGTGAATCATGTTTTTGTTAACGGGGCCATTGCTTCCAAACTTTGGATTTGGTATGATGATCTCCTTAACATTGTCAAATTTAATGGCTCCTTAACTTTATACCAGCTTCTTGATCTTTATTTTGACAACACTACTAAAGGTCACATTAAAGTCATAACTATTATCACTCATATTTGGTTTATATGGATGGACCGAAATGATGCAAAATATCATGGGATTCCTATGAACCACATGAGGATAATTTCTAGAATTAAAAACAAAATTTGTGACTTATTTAATGACAATCTAATTAACTAGAAATAATTCAAAGGTTGTAAATTTGTGGCCAATAAACTGGGTTTTAACTTGCTGGATCAACCCAATTGTAAAGATGACAAGATTATTTATTGGGTAAAATCTCACGCTAATACTATTAAAATTAACATTGATGGCTCTATCTCTCAAAATGCTTCAGGCTGTGGTGGCATTTTCAAAAACCTTAATGGTGAAGCCTTATGTGATTTTGCTTACCCCCTTAATACTTGCTCTGTTCTTTTGAGCTAATGGCGGTGTACAAAGCTCTTGAGATTTGCCTTCAAAAGGTTCAAATATTTGGATTGAGGTGATGCCCTACTGATTGATCTTTTGACTTCCACCAAAATGGGCAATACAGAATTGTACTATCTTCTTAAGCATACTAGAGCTCTCCTTTCTCAACTCTACTTTAAAATCACTCATGTATGGCATGAGGGTAATGTATGTCTGATTACCTTTGATAAACTTACACTTCCTAAACATTTGCATGGTTTGGTTAATCTGGACAATACTGGGCTCCCTTATCTCAAATTAATCCAACCTATTGGATTGACTGCTTTTTACCTATTTAACGATGACCACTTTCTATTTAGTGTTATTGTTTCTTTGGAATTTGCTGAAGTATCATCCTGATATCCCTTATTGGTTATTTGCTGATCTCTATGGCATCTGCTATTGGTTTAATTGCCTTAACTTTAATTGGGGGCTTACTGCTTCTACTACTTCTACTATTAATGTGTTACTATTTCTTTGGAATCCTCCTTTCCTTTTTCTAGAAATATATTGACCTCAATGTCTTCTGCTATACTTACTAATGGTTAATTTATCTATTCTTCCCCTTATTATGGTTGTGGCTCCTCCTATGCTCCATAACCTTACCTCCACAACCTATAAGGAGAGATTTTGCAATATCCTTGCTATTATAACTTCTTCTTTGCAGGATTGGAATTACTTCTTGATTTCCAATCGATGGAATTAGCCGGCCTAATATTATGTGTCTCGATGGATATCAAAGATGGCTTTCTTTTGAACCACTTTATAACCTATGTTTTGCCATTATTTTTTACTGGTTTATCTTATGGTGGGTGCAATATCTATTTTGATGTTTTATATATTGGTTGTTGGATTTTTGGGGCTTTTGTCCTAGAGGCTGCTCTTGGGGTTGGTTTGCTGATTGTTGCTAATCTCATCTTCCCAACCTGTATGGAGCGAAACTGCAATACCCTTATTATTATTATTTCTTTGCAGGATTAGACTTATTTAATGATTTCCTTTCAGTCTATTTTTTTGGAGAATGGTATTTCAGCTGCTAGCCTACTTTCTTTGTCTTGAATGATTTCATTGATGGCTTCATTTTGGTTTATGGTTGTTGCCCCACTTTCTTTATTGTCTTATCTTATGATCAATAAATTATATTGATGTTTTATTTATTGGTCGTTGGATTCTGGGTCCACCCTGTGGCTTCCTTGTTGTTGTTGCCTCGCTATTTGTTGTTCTTGCTATTTGCATCATCATCACATGTTTGAGGTTTATTTAATTGCTGTTTTTTAACTTTGGCTTTGTTAAAATTTAATTGATAAGATCATTATACTATTGACTAATTGGAATTAATCTATGCACCGCTTATTCAATGGGTGGATTTTTTGGCCAACTTGTTGCTACTATCTTGGATGTTGGTTGAACTAGATTAATGGTCAACAAGTCGCTTTTGGATTCTTATGTCCAACATGCCTCTTTGAGGTGTTGTTTATGGTGCCTTCTAATTTTTTTTCTTGAATTTGTTGTTTTGTAATAGTCTTGATCATCACATTTTGAGGTCTATCTAACGCCGCTATTTTTTCCATCTTGTTTATAGACTTTAGACCACTTCATTACCTACCTAGAAATTAACTTATGCATTATCTATTTTGAATGGGTGGTTTTATGGCCATCTGTTTAATTTCTATCTTGGTTTTGGTGATCTAGATCATTTGGTTTTATGTCCAAAGAAGTCGCTCGGTTGTCAATCATGTTGAGGATCTTGTGGAGTTATTTTGTTGATTGCTTTTGCTATCCACATCTTCCCAACTCGTGAGAGAAATTGCCTTGGTTATTTTTATTATCTCTTTCTATTGGACTTACTTAATGGTTGTTTTCCCCAACTTTGTGAGGTTGGCTTAACTACAAGTATGCTCATCTTTACCCTAAAGAATTTCAATGTTGACTATCATTTGAACCCATTTTGTCTCTATTTGCATCACTATTTTTATTATTTATCATATGGTGGGTAATGTTGGATTTTGGGTCCTTTGTCCACAGTTACCTTTTGTGGTTGTTGTTTATTGCGTATTGCTTTTCTAACTATTTTTGTTGTTCTCTCACTCTTGGTTCTATTAGATTTGTGCAGATCACTGTGATTATGCTTTTGCCTAATTTGATTTTAATCTATGTCGCTCGAAATGGTTAGATTTATGACCGCCTTGTCGCTATTTCTTGGGTGTTATAACCGGATTATTGAGTTTACCGCCGCCAGTTACTGGGTTTTCTCTGATTATCTTAGTTGTTATTGGGGGAGCTTTATTACCTATGCCTTATGGTTCATCTAATATGTCGATTCCCATCTCCCTTGATAGACTGCATTCCCATAGTAATTTAGGCTTGAGGTATGTTGTCCTGCTTTACACTTGCTGGTTACTAACTTCTGTGATAAGGAGGCTGTTAACATCTACATTGCTTATTTTCATTGGACTTTTTTGCTATATTGTCACATGGGTGCTTATCAGACTATGTTATTATTTGTCCCATATGTTTGGGATGGGGTTATTTCCATGCTATCCTATTGCCTTGTTGGATTTCAGCAGGTCTTTCTATTAGTTTTTACCTCTGCCTGGCCTTTTCTGCTATTTTCCTATGGTGGGTTTTGGTCTCTATTTAAACCTTGATCCGTTAATAATATGGTAGACACTGATGGCTCACTTTCATTTGTGTTGGGATTCTCATGCCATGGAGCCTAATATGATGACATTTTTTCTGCATGGGATCTCCTACCCATTCTACTCTTGTCGATTTCTTTCTATGCTATATGGCTTTGCTTAGGTTTGCAGGTACTAAGGCTCAAAAGACTTTCAACAAATGGTTGCTATATAGGTTTGTTGGCTATGATGGCTGTGATGATTTCACTTATTTTTGGTTTGGTAGTAGCTCTTATGATGTAACCCTTCTGCTGAAGTTTGGATGCTCATATTTGCATCTTCCCCAACTTGGTGATTGAGTTTGTGCCTTCTATCACACTCTTTATTTTCTTTCTCAATTTATTCGCTTCATTTTCCATTTTGTCTCAGATACTTAACCGCTCTAATTTCTCTTTCTACAATTTTGTGTGCATTTCTCTTGTTCTTTGCTGTTTGCTCCATAGTGTCATGCATTCTCTCATCCTAAAGAGCTTTGGCTTAATCTTCCATCTATGTTAATCAATTTGTATCTTTTCTTTCCTTACTCTTTCATTTTTCTTTGGTTGTACTAAGATAGGGATTTACTCTCTAGCTAATTATAGCTCTTGGCAGAGTTGGAATTTATGCCCTTTAAGGACCTTAGAACCCTTTTTTTTTTTAAAAAAAAAGCTAAACCTTTAACCCTTGCTAAAACCTAAACCTAAACTAAATAAAACTTTAAAATAAAATAAATAAAAAACCTAAACCAAAATTAAAAAAATAAAATAAAATAAAACATAAACTAAAACTTAAACCTACACCTAAAAAGGAAATAAAATAAAAAACTAAAAACTAAACTAAACTAAAATAAATATAAACCTAAGCTAAACTAAAAAAAAATAAAAAACTTAAATAAAAGAAAAAGTAAACCTAAAATAAAAATAAAATAAAATAAAAACTAAACAAAAATCTAAACCTAAACAATAAACCTAAAAATAAAACTTGAAAATAAATCTAAAAAATACCTAAACCTAAAATAAAAATAAAATAAACCTAAACATAAACTAAAATATACTAAACCAAAATAAATCAAACCTAAATCTAAACCTAAAATAAACTAAACTAGAGCCTAAACCCAAACTAAAAAAAATAAAATTAACTAAAAATAAACCTAAACCTAAACTAAAAATAAACCTAAAATAAAATCTAAAACCTAAACCTAAAAAAAAAATAAAATAAAACCTAAACCTAAACCTTAATATAAAAATAAAACCTAAACCAAAAAATAAAATAAAATAAAAACTAGAAAATTAGCATAAAAAACCTAACATAAAAGTGACAAAAATAAAAAGCTTAAACTAAAAGAAATAAACTAAGCAAAATAAAAATAAAAAATAAACGTAAATGAAAATAAAAAATAAAATAAGCTAAATAAACCTAAACCTATCAGTTTACTTAATTAAAAAAGCCCCCTTAACTCTAAACCCTAAGCCCTAAACTTTAAATCCTAAACCCTAAATCCTAAATCTTAAACCCTAAACTAAAACTAACCTAAACCTAAACCCTAAACCCAAAATCATAAACCCTAAACCCTAAGTTAACACCAAATGTTAAATATTAAAAATCCTAAACCATAAAGCTAAAACCCTAAACACTAAATAAATAATCCAAAAATAAACCCCAAAACTAAGCAAAACCTAAACCCTAAACCTTAAACATAAACCCTAAAACCTTAAACCCTAAACCTTAATCCTAAACCCTAAACCCTAAACCCTAAAAACCTAAAAACCTAAACTTAAACAAAATAAAACCTAAAGTTAAAATACATAAAAAAACCTAAACCTAAATAAAAAATAAATTAAATAAAATTAAAACCTAAAATAAAACTTAAACCTAAAAATAAAATAAAATAAACTAATAAAAATAAAATAAAATAAAATAAATAATAACCTAAATTAAACAAAATTAAAATAAAAATAAAAAAACATAAATAAAATAAAATAATAAAATAATCCTAAAATAAGCCTATAATAAAAAAATAAATAAAAAATTAAATAAAAACTAAAATTTTAAAAAAATAAACTTAAAAATAAACTTAAAATAAATAAAAATAAACCTAAACCCTAAACTAAAAAAAACCTAAACCTAAAATAAAAATAAAAAAATAAAACTAAACCTACACTAAAATAAACTAAACTAAAAAAAATAGAACCTAAACCTAAAATAAACTAAACCTAAACCTAAACCTAAAATAAATAAAATAAAATAAAATAAAAATAAACCTAAAATAAAAAATAAAACCTAAAAATAAACCTAAATCCTAAATCTAAAAAAATAAAGTAAAAACCTAAACCTAAACCTAAACCTACAATAAAAAATAAAACCTAAACCTAGAAAATAAAACTCAACTAAAAAATAAACTTAAACCTAAACCTAAACCTAAAAGATAAACTAAAATAAAAAACCTAAACTAAAATAAATAAACTAAAATAAATAAGCTAAACTAAATAAATATAAAAATAAAATAAATAAAAATAAAGATAATAACTAAATAAATATGAACCTACTAATTTACATAATTTTTTTTATAAAAAACCAACCCTAAACCCTAAAAAATAAACTAAAAAAAACCTAAACCTATCACTTTAATTTAAAATTAATCTTAAACTAAAACTTGAACCCTAAACCTATAACCTAAACCCCAAACCCTAAAAAACATAAAATAAAATAAAATGTAACCCTAACCATAAACCCTAAACCTACAATCCTAAACCCTAAAACCCTAAACCCTAAACCTTAAATCCCAAACCCTAAACTAACCCTAAACCCTAAACACTAAATTGTAAACCCTAAAAAGGTAAAATCCTGAACCTATACTAATTAAAACTTTAAAATAAAATTAATAAAAAACCAAAACCAAAATAAATAAAAAATAAAAATAAAAACATAAACTAAAACTTAAACCTACACCTAAAAAGGAAATAAAATAAAAAAAATAAATACTAAACTAAAATAAAATAAATAAAAACCTATGCTAAACTAAAAAATAGAAAACATAAATAAAATAAAAACTAAACCTAAATTAATATAAAATAAACCAAAAATAAAATAAAATAAAAGCTAAATAAAAACCTAAACCCAAACAATAAACCTACAAATAAAACCTAAAATAAATCTAAAAAAACATAAGCCTAAAATAAAATTTCAATAAACCAAAACCTAAGCTAAAATAAACTAAACCAAAATAAATAAAACCTAAACCTAAACCTAAAATAAACTAAACCTGAGCCTAAACCCAAACTAAAAAAAATAAAATAAATTAAAAATAAACCTAAACCTAATTTAAAAAATAAAATTTAAAAATAAACCTAAAATTAAAACCTAAAACCTAAACCTAAAAAAAAATAAAATAAAACCTAAACTTAAACCTAAAATAAAAAAATAAAACCTAAACCAAAAAAAAATAAAAAAATAAACTATTCTAAAAAATTTGCATAAACTTAAACCTCAACCTAAAAAAGTGAACTAAAATAAAAAACTAAACTAAAAGAAATAAACTAAACTAAATAAAAAAAATAACTTAAATGAAAATAAAAAAATAAAATAACTAAATAAACCTAAACCTAAGACTTAATTAAAAAACCTTAACCCTAAACCCTAAGCCCTAAAACCTAAATCTTGAACCCTAAAGCTTAAACCCTAAAACTAACCCTAAACCTATAACCTGTAACCCTAAAACTTAAAAAAACCCAAAATTGTAAACCCTAAACCGTAAGCTAACCCTAAGCCTAATTCCTAAATACTAAACCCTAAAAACCCTAAATAATAAAGCCTAAACCTTGAACCATAATCCAAAAGCTTATACCCTAAAACCCTAAACTCTAAAACCTTAAACCTTAAACCTAAACCCTAAACCCTAAATAATAAAAACCTAAAAACCAAAACCAAAACAAAATAAAACCTGAAGATAAATACATAAAAAAAACCTAAACCTAAATAAAAAAATAAATTAAATAAAATTAAAACCTAAATTAAAACCTAAACCTAAAAATAAAATAAAATAAGCTAATAAAATTAATCTAAATAAAATAAATAATAACCTAAATTAAACTAAAAATAAAATAAGCATAAGAATAAAAAACCTAAATAAAATAAAATTTAAACATAAGATAATCCTAAAATAAGCTTATAATAAAATTAGATAAAAATTAAATAAAATTGAAACTTAAAAAATAAAGCTAAAAATAAAACATAAAAATAAATAAAAAAAAACCTAAACCCTAAACTAAAAAAAAAAAACCTAAACCTAATATAAAATATAAAATAAACAAAATAAAATAAAGTTAAACCTACACTAAAATAAACTAAACTAAAAAAAATAGAACCTAAAGCTAAAATAAACTAAACCTAAACCTAAACCTAAAATAAATAAAATAAAATAAACTAAAAATAAACAAAAAAAAAAACCTAAAATAAAAACCTACAACTTTAACCAAAAAAAATCAAGTAAAAACCAAAACAATAAAACTAAAAATTAAAAATAAAACCTAAACCTAGAAAATAAAACTCAACTAAAAAATAAACCTAAACCTAAACCTAAAATGTAAACTAAAAAAAACCTAAACTAAAATAAATAAACCAAATATAAATAAGCTAAACTAAATAAATATAAAAAATAAACATAAATAAAATTAAAAAATAAGATAAAGTAAATAAACAAAATAAACCTGAACCTACTAATTTACATAATTTTGTTTTTAAAAAAACTCTAATCATAAACCCTAAAAATAAACTAAAAAAAATCTAAACCTATCGGTTTACTAAATTTAAAATTAAACTTAAATTAAAACGTGAACCCTAAACCTATAAACTAAACCCCAAACCCTTAAAAACATAAAATAAAGTAAAAGATAAATGTAACCATAAACCCTAAACTTACAACCCTAAACCCGAAAACCCTAAACTCTAAACCCTAAACCCAAAACCATAAACACTAAACCTTTAACTTTATTCCCAAACCCCTAAACCCTAAACCCAAAAACTCTAAATCCTAAACCCTAAAAACCCTAAACCCTAAAGCTTGAACACTAAACCATAAACCCTACACCCTAAACCTTAAACCCTAACCTTAAACCCTAAACCATAAAACCCTATAGCTCTAAATCCTAAACCCTAAACTCTAAGCCCTAAGCCCTAAACCCTAAACCCTAAACCATAAAAACCTAAAAACCTAAACCTAAATATTAAAATAAAAGTAAAACCCAACTAAAAAATAAACCTAAACCTAAGCTTAAACCTACTAAATAAGATAAAATAAAAATCCTAAACTGAAATAAATAATCTAAACAAAATAAAAATATAAAATAAACCTTAAACAATTAAAAAAAATTGAAAGAAATTAAAAATAAACTAAGTAAACTAAATAAACCTAAACCTATGAGTTTACTTAATTTTAGAAAAAAAACCCCTAAACCCTTAATCCTTACCATAAACCCTAAAACTAACCCTAAACCCTAAACCTTAAACATAGAACACTAAACTTAAACCCTAAACCCTTTAAGTATAAACCATAAAACCTTAAACCCTAAACTATAAACCATAAACCCTAATCCCTAAACCCAAACCCTAAACCCTTAACCCCAAACCATAAACTTAAACCTAAACTTACTAAATAAATTAAAAATTACACCTAAACCATAAAACCTAATAAACCTTAACATAAACCTAAATCTTAAGAATGGGTAAACCTTGACAGCAGGAACGTCATTGTCAACCACGCTCAGTCTAGATCTAATGGTGGAGGTGAAGGCAAAGGTAGTGATTATCGTAGCGGTGGTGGGGTATCTGGAGGTGCTGGTGGCTATGGAGGTGGTGGTCAGTGCATTGGTGGTTATGGAGGCAGGAGGAGTGACGAAGGTTACAACCATGGTGGTGGCGGAGTGTGAAATCAGGGTTATAATGGTGGATCTCACTACTCGAGAGGCTGAGGTGTTTTTGATGGGAACTGGAGAAACTGAAGAATGGCCGATCCGACCTGCTATTTATGGAACTGTATTTACGATAAAGATAATTCTAGTTATCTATGGTTTTTGATTTTCTTTATGCGTGCTCATTTTTTATCTATGTCTTCACTTGTGTCATAGAAAACTTGGTGTGCTACTTGGTTGATTTAATCAAAATAAAAAAAATGTTAAATTAGAATTTGTTCTCTATTAGAAGAAAAAAAACTAAAAACCCTAAACCCTAAACTAAAACTTGAACCCAAAACCTAAAATCTAAACCCTAAACCCTAAACCCTAAACCCAAAAAATATTTTTTAAAAAAAAAGAATAAAAAAAACCCTTACCCTAAACCCTAAATCATAAACCATAAACCTACAACCATAAACCTTAAACCCTAAACCCTAAAACACTCAACCTTAAACCCTAAATCATAAACCATAAATCATAAACTAACCCTAAACCTAAACAACTAACCCTAAACCCTAAACCCTAATACTTAAACCTTAAAAACCTAAATCAAAACTAAATAAAACCTAAAAATAAAATAAATAAAAAAATTAAAGATAAATAAAATAACAACTTAAGATAAAACCTAAACCTAAAAATAGAATAAAATATAAAATAAAAATTAAACCAAAATATAATAAATAAACCTTAAACAAAATAAAATGCTAAAATATAAAAATAAAATAAAACTAAAACAAAAAATACAAATAAATAAATAAAAACCTACTTAAAATACATAAAATCCAAATTATAAATTGACCAACCAAATAAAACCCTAATCTAAATGACTAAAATATTAAACAAATATAAATAACTTAAACCTACCACTACCCCACTAAATCTCACCTGGGCCTGACTCAACCCTATGAAACTACCTTGATCTGAAAAATCTGGCCTAGGCTGACCTCTCACTAATAACCCTGCTAAACTACCTTAACACCACTCCCATACCTGGGCCACTCCTAACCTACCCAAACCCTACCCTAAGCCCAAAGCCCCTACCACTCCCTAAACTAAACCTAAAAACCTAAACTAACTAGTTAAACCTATAAATAAAATATATATCATAAACCTAAATATAAGATAATAACCTAAAATAAAAGTTAGACATAAACTAAAAATAAAACAAAATAAAACTCAACTAAAAATAAACCTAAACCTAAAGCTAAAAAATAAACTACATAAAACCAAAAAAAAATGGATAAATGAAATAAATAAAAGTAAACTAAATAAAATAAAAATAACATAAAGAAAATAAAATAAACTAAATAAAATAAATAAACTAAAAGATAACTGGTTTGCTTAATTTTTCTTTTGTAAAAGAACAACCTGAGCTAATAAACTCTAAATCCAAATTATAAATATAAAAAACTAAACCTGCTTTACAATTTAAAAATAAACATAAACTAAATCTTACCTGAGCTAAATAAATCTTACATTAAACCTTAAAATAACCTAACCAACCCTAAAACCCACTGAGCCCCACCCAAAACCATCCTAAACTAAACTTAAATCCATCCACTAAACTCATGAGCCCCACTCCCTTTCAAAACCCTCCCAACCTACCTCTAACCTTAAATCCTAAAACCCTAAATCCTGGGCCTCCCTGACCTCCTATATGAATCTAATCAAAACTATAAATAAATATAAACTCACTAAAAATAAACATAAACCTATACCTAAATAAACTAAAATAATAAACATTTAAAATAAAACCTAAATATAAAAATAAATAAAACTAAAATAATAAATCTAAACTTGGTTTGCTTAATAAACCTAAACCCTATAACCCTCCCTCCAAAAATCTACTCCTAAACCCTAGCACTCTACCCAGACCTACCCACCCCCTAAACCCAAAATAGCTAAACCTAAACCCCAAACCACAAACCTAATCTAAAAAAAATAAATAAAATAAACCAACCCAGAATGGACATTGATGGAAGTAACACCATGGTAACCAAGCTTAATCTAGACCTAGTGGTGGAGGTAAGGTGAAGGTGGTTATGAATGGTGGTTGGGGATCTGGAGATGTGGTGGATATGGAGGTGGTGGTTCAAATTGTTATGAAGGTGGGAGGGAAAAGGTTACAAAATGGTGGTGGCGGGGAGAAATGATATAATAGTGGATCCCACTACTCAAGAGGCCAAGGAGGTTCTGACGGGAACTAGAGAAATTGAAGAATGGTCGACCCAACCTACTACTAATGGAATTATTTCCTTAAAATAGATATGGTTCTAGTTATCTAGTATTTTTGATTTGCTATATGGGAGCTCATCTTTTATCTATGTCATCATTTGTGCCTTAGAAAACATGGAGTGTTACTTGGTTGATGAAATCTAAAAGAAGAAATGTTGAATATGAATTTGTTGTCTATTAAAAAAATCAAAAGCCATAAACTAAAAAACCAAAATCTAAACTAAACCCTAAACCTTAAACTAAAAATTAAGAAAGAAAAAAAAAAGAAATAATACCATAACTATACCCTAAAATTAACCTAAATAAACCTAAACCTAAACCCAAATAAAACCCAGATCTTAAACCCTAAACTACCTTAAACTAAACTAAAACCCTAAACCTAAACTAAAATCCTAAACCCTAATCCCTAAAACCTAAAAACCAAAAAACCTACACCCAAACTAAATAAATACTAAAATAAAATAAAAAATAAAACAAAATAAAATCCTAAATTGAAACCTAAACCTAAACCTATAATTAAACCTAAACCTAAACCTAAAAATATAATAAAATAAATAAAAACCTAAACTAAATGAAAAAATAAAATAAAGTAAACCTAAAAATAAGAAGCATAAATAAAATAAAAACTAAACAAAAAAAATGTAAAATAAAATAAAATAAAAACTAAATAAACCTAAAAAAATAAACTTAAAAATAAATAAAATTAATAAACCTAACTAAAAAAATAAACCAAAAAAATAAACAAAATAAAATAAACCTAAACCTAAACTATAATTAAAGTAAACTAAATAAAAATAAACATAAACTTAAACCAAAAATAAACTAATAAACCCAAAACTAAAATAAAATAACTAAAATAAACTATAAACAAAAAATAATACCTAAAATAAATCTAAAATAAAAAACCTAAAACTTAAACCTAAAAAAATTAAATAAAATTGAACATAATCCTAAAAAACATAAAATAAAATAAACTTAAAATAAATAAACTAAAAACAAATAAAAATAAAATAATAAAATAAAATAAATAAAAAATAAATAACTTAACTCCATTTTTAATTTTATAAAATTAAAAATAAAAAATATTCCTAACCACTTGCAACCCTAAACCTAAACCACTAAACCTGCCCTAAATAAACTCTCTTAACCCTAAACCCTGACCCTAAAAAATCTCTTTCTTAAAATCTCCTAAACCCTAAACCCTAAACCCAAATCCTCCCTAACCTTAACCAACCCTAAACCAAATAAAAAAAATAAAACCTAATAAATATAAAAAAGCTGAACAAAATAAAATAATAAAATAAAACCTAAATGAAACCTAAACATTAATTTAAATAAACCTACATAAACCTAAAAAGAAATAGAATAAAATAATAAAATAAAATAAATGAACTAAACTAAACTAAAAAAATCATAAACCTAAATAAAATAAAACTAATCTAAATAAAAATAAAATAAACCTAAAATAAATAAAATAAACCTAAACTAAACTTAAAAAAAACCTAAATAAATAAAAAAAAGTAAACTTAAACCTAAACTAAATAAACTAAACTAAATAATTGAACCTAAACCTAAATCTAAATAAAAATAAACCTGAATTTAAAATATAATAAAAGAAACTAAACTAAAATAAACCTAAACTTAAAAATATACTAAAATAAAAAAACTTAAAATAAACTTAAAGTAAATAAATAAAATTAAATAAAATAAACCAAAATCAAAAATAAAATAAAATAAAATAAAATAAATAAACTAAACACTCTTATTTTAAAAGAATTAAATTTAAAATAAAAAAAATAAAAAAAATAACCATAACCCTAAACCCTCGCTAAAACTATCCATAAGCCTAAACTATAAATCCCTAAACCTAAATCTTAAAGCACTAAAACTTAAACCCTTCTAACATCTCTACCCTAACCCTACCACTACCACACCACTGAACCTAAACCCCACCAACCCCCGTCCTAAACCCTAATCCTAAAATCTTAAAACATATACTAAACTAAATTAAACCTAAAATAAAATAAAAAAAACTAAACCTAAATAAAATAAAATAAAATAAAATTAAACTAAGACCTAAACTAAACATAAACCTAAACCTTAAAAATAAAATAAAATAAAATATAAACTAAAATAAAAATAAAAACTAAACTAAAATAAAATTAAAATAAACCTAAAATAAAACCTAAATAAAATAAAACTAAGCATAAAATAAAAATAAAATATAAAATAAAATAAATTAATAATTAAAATAAACCTAAAAAAAAATAAACTTAAAAATAAATAAATAAAACCTAAACCCTAAACTAAAAAACCTAAACCTAAAGTAAATAAAATAAAACAAACCTAAAATAAAATAAACTAAACTATAATAAATAAACCTAATCCTAAAAATAAAATTTCCAAACTAAATAAAATAAATATATTAAAATAAACCTAAACCTAAACTAAAAATAAAATCTAGAAATAAACATAAAATAAAACCTAAACCTAAAATAAAATATATATAAACCTAAATAAAATAAAATAAAACTAAACTAAAAAAATCCAAAACCTCTCCTAAAAAAATAAACTAAACTAAACCTAAACTAAAATAAATAAACTTAAAATAAAAAAACTAGACTAAATAAAATAAAACTAAACCTAAATAAAATAAAATAATACTAACATATAAAATAAACTAAATCCTCCCTACTTGGTTTATTTTTTGGAAAAAAACCCTAACTAACTATAAACTCCCAAACTACAACCTTCCTCCCTAATCCTAAACCCTAAACCCTACCCTAAACCATTAAAATACTAAACCCTAACTTAAATGTTAAATAAACTGACCCTAAATCTTAAAAACCATAAATCCTAAACCCCAACCCACCCTAACCCACCATACCATAACTAAACCTAAACCCCAAACCCTAAAACCTAAACCTTAAAAAACCTAAAATCTAAACCTAAAATAAAATAAATAAAAATTCTTTAATATAATAAATTAAAAATAAAATAAATTAAAATATAATAAATAAAACCTAAACTAAACTAAAAATAAATTATACCAGAAGAAAACCTAAATAAATAAAACTTAACTTAAAATAAAAAATAATTAAACCTAAGAAAATAAAATAAAACCTAAACCTAAAAATAAACCAAAAAATAAATAAAAAGTAAATCCTAAATTTTAAACTAAAAAGAAACCTAAACCAAAATTAAAAATAAAATAAACAAAATAAAATAAACCTAAACCTAAACTAAAATAAATAAAACCAAAACTTAAACCTAAAATAAACTAAAAATAAACCTCTATAAAATAAAGCCTAAAGTAAACCTAAAAATAAAACTTAAAACCTAAACATAAATAAATTAAATTAAAACCTAAATGTAAACCTAAAAATAAAAAATAAAACCTAAACCATAAAAATAAAACTCAGCTTAAAAATAAACTTAAACCCTATAAAATAAACTCAAATAAAAAATAAACCTAAACCCCTCCACCTGGTGGCCCTCACCACCACTCCATGGCCTGCATTGCCTCCTCCTCAACCACATCATCAACAACAACAGTACACATACCTGTCACTGGGTCACTACGGTCCACCTACTCTTTCGGATAAACTTAACAAGCCTTATTCATTTGAGGGAGGTAATGGAAAACCTTTAAGAATCTAATGATTACAACCCTCTTAGTGGGTTTCATTGGAGGGGACACTCGAGCCGAACAGCGATAAAGATTAGGACCCCAAACAAAGCATGAAAGTATTCAAACCAAATGTATGTGAAACTATCAAACAAAACTTAGGAACCTTAGCTCTAACCTCACTTTCATCTCAAAAATTTGAAGGTTTAGTATTTAAGGAAGCTCCTCAGTCTTCTAGAGATGTCAAGCCAAAGAGATTCTTTTTGGGATCATCATCCTCAAGTCCAAAACTTGATGCAGGACTTGAGGATATTTCAAACAAAGAATTAATGGAATTTCCTTTTGACTGGTACTCTCCTTGTGTTCTTAATCTTGCAAAGAAAGGTTTGGTTTCTTATACATGGTCTAAGCACAAGTCAGAGTACTTCAAAAAGCTATCGAACAACACAGGCAGAGATGCATAATCAAGATTAGGACTAGGATTTTGTACAGTGGATCCAGTTAATGATGAAGATTACTGCTTAGTTGTCACCAATCATTTGTAATCTGATAAGTTCTTTTCATACAACACTATCTCTTATGAGGATGTGTGTTTAGAAACATCAAATGTTCCAGATGATCTCCAAATTAAAAATGCACCGCTAGAGTTTGAAAAGGAGATCCATTCAATAATTGATAAGCTCAAAGCAACCTGGTAAGAAAATCCACACATACATCGGTTCATTCGAATGAAGAAGAAACTAATGACTTAATTAGGCTATTAACTAAGTTTAAGGATTGATTTGCATGGAGTTATGAAGAAATGCTTGAATTATCTTCTGATGTTATAGTACATAAACTAGCAATAGATCCTAGCACTTATCTTATCAAGAAAGCTCCTAGATGCATAAGATTAGAAATCAAACAATGAGTCATTTCTGAAGTCAAGAAACTAATCAATGTTAGTTTCATCAGGGAAGAAAAATACCCTACCTGGTTAGCCAATGCCATACTAGTTAAGAAGAAGAATGGCCAAATTCACATATGCATCATTTTTATGGACTTAAATAAGGCATTTCCTAAGGGTGAATTTTCTCTTCCTATACTAGAACTAATGGTGGACATCGCCTCATCTCATACAAATTTCTATTTCATCGATTGATCAACTGGCTACAACCAAATCAAGATGACCCCCGAGGATGAAAGAAACACTATTTTTCAAACCACGTTCAGAATCTATTATTATAGGGTCATGCCTTTTGGCCTTAAAAAGTCTGGTGCTTCATACCAACAGGCCATGACTCAGAACTTCAACGAACTCATCCATCATCAGGTTGAGTGCTACTTTGATGATCTAGTAGTCAAGAGCAAAGAAAAGAAAGACCATCTCTTTGACTTGCGAGTAGTTTCTGAGCGATTAAGGCAATATAACCTCAAAATGAATCTTCTGAAGTATGCATTGAGGGTAGCTTCGGGAAAATTCCTTGGGTTTGTTGTCTGACACTGTGAAATAGAAATAGATCAAGAAAAGATCAAAGCTATCTTAGAAATGTCACCTCCTAAAAGTTAAACTCAACTCAGATCTTTCTAAGGATGATTAGTGTATTTGAGACACTTTATCTCCAACTTATTGGGGAGATGCAAGCTATTTTCAGCACTTATGAAAAAAGATGTCAAGTTCAAGTGGGATGACAAGTGCTAGCATGCCTTTGAAGATATCAAGCAATATTTGGTGAAGCAGTCAGTTCTAGCAGCCCCTATCCCTAGCAGGCCACTCATCCTCTGCACTACTACATTGGAAGACTCCCTTGGTGCTTTGATGGCCCAAGCTAATGATAAAGGGAAGGAGAGTGCTCTACTACCTCTGCCGATTTCTGAATCAAAACCACCTATTGAGAAACATTTAGCTTTGATCTTTGCCTCACAAAAGCAACAACACTATATGCTTTCTCATAAGGTGAACTTGATTTGTAGAACCAATCCACTGCACTATCTCATGACATGACCAACATTATCCAAATGTTTGGCACATTGGTCCATGAAAATCTTATAGTTTGATATCACATTCATACCCCTCCGTGTTGTGAAAGGATAGCACTAGTGGATTTCTGATGTAGAACATCATGAGGATCAACAAATTAAAGCCCAAGGCCCATTTACAAAATCTCAAGCTAATCATGAGGATCAACAAATTAGAGCCCAAGGCCCATTTACAAGATCTCAAGCTAAAGCCCAAGAAAATTCAAGAAAGAAGAAGAATTAGCCCATTAGCCCTAAGGCCCATTTTATGATTTCATCTTTTTTTTATTTATGTAATTTTTAATTTTCTTCTAGAAACTCCATGTTTGAAATTTTGCATTTAAAATTCAAAGCATGACATGTGAGGTGGTTGAATCCACATAAAATAATAGCATGTGAAATGGGTGGATGGCATAAAATAATGAGGCAATTTATTGCTTCACATTAATGCCACCCACCTTTCCCTCCATGTTTTGAATTCTTTTCTTTTGAAAGATGCTTGTAATGGCTATAAATAGCCCCTCTTATTAGAATGAAAGGGAACTTTTGGCAATTGCAAAATTTTGAGTTATTCTTGTGGTTTGAGAGCTTGGTGGCCAAACCTTGGCAATCCTTGGTGGGAGCGCTAGTTATCCAACATATCTTCTTCCTTCTCCCCCAATACGTTCTCTCATCAAAAGAAAGAAGCCCACCTCCATCAAATTTGGTATGAGCTGGAAGGAGCATTTGGATAAAAGTTAGCTTCAACAAAGGGAGCATCTCAAGTAATAGACTTGTCTTCAAACTTGTGAGTTTTCTTGAACTTGTGAGGTTAATTGATTTTCTTTATATGATAGTTTAAATACATATTAGTAGCTTGGAAGGATAGATATTGCTTGCAAGTTTATGGTGATAACATAAAATTTCAATTAGTAAGCTCCACTATATATTTTAGCCATTTCCCAATGTGTGAACTCCTCCCCTTCAAAAAAAAAAAAAAAAAAGAAAAAAAATTAAGGGCACCTTAGTGAGGTAATTCTTCACCAAAAAAAATATAACCTATTAATGCAAATCAAAATCTAATTACTTACTTTATTATCTTTGTTATTGTTTATGGTTAATTTTAGAAGTTTTTTTATTAACTTATGATAACTTGCTTTCTTGATAAATTTGAGCATTTTTCATTGCATAATTTTTTTTTTTTTTTTTTTTTTTGCATAATAATATAAATGTGTTAAACTTGGTGATTTTGGAAGCTAGAACTTTGTCAAAAGACCTGTCTAAGGAGAGCTTGGGATTTAAGTGGTCTTGTACCCCTCCTCACACAGTTCTCTTAGCCTAAAATTTCTTTGATTTATTATTATACTTTTTTTATTTTTCACTAGCCCTTTTCATATATCTTTTTTTTTTCATTTTAAAAAAAAAAAAGAAATCTCATGGCACCAAAATCTATCTCTCAAGATCAAGTTGAAAATTTGACTAGATTAGTTGATGCTTTAGATCTTAGGATCCAAGATAATGAATTAAAAACTCAACAAATATTAGAAGAAAGTAAGAATCAAATGCAAGAACTTAAAGAACAAATGCAAAATCTTATTGCGCATCTACAAAATAATAGAGTACCAACTCCTCCTCCAATACCTGCTCAAACTGTGCCAATAGGAATAGATGAAGAAGATTCATATCCAAACCATAGAGAAAATCAACCACTTAGAAGACAATCAATTGCTAGAAATGGTGGACGGGGAGAAAATTATTTTAAGACTATAGAAGACTCTAATGATCCAAGTCGAAGAGTTAAAGTAGAAGCCCCAACTTACGATGGTGTACATGACCCAAATAAATTTCTTGATTGGTTAGTTCAAATGGATGACTTCTTTGATTGGTATAAAATGGATGATTATCGAGTTACTTTTGCTAAAATGAAATTAATTGGACATGCTAAAATTTATTGGACAAATACTTTAGCTAAAGAACAAAGATTAGAAGGACAAACCTAACTTGGATAGAAATGAAAGAAATGTTAAGAGCAAAGTATTGTCCTAGGCATCATGATAAGAAGCTACATAGTCAATTATTAACTTTGAGACAAGGTAATTATCTTGTAACTAATACTTAAATACTTTTGAAGATCTAGTTTCTAGAACTGATTGTACTGATAATGATTGGCAATTAGCCAATAAATTTGTTATTGGACTTAGGGCTGACATTAGAAATGAAGTTGAATTATTTGACCCACAATCTTTAGAGGAAGCATTTCATTATGCATTATTAGTTGAACAACAAAAGAAATCTGTTACTCTCTCTAAAACTAAAAGTCAAGTACCTTCCATTTCTTCTCATAGATCTATTGTTGACCCATCCAAATGGCCCAACCACTTTGCCTAAAACTACAATTGAGGGGAGCTCTAAGAACACTAGGGAAGTAATATGTTTTAAATGTCATAAAAAGGGTCATATGCAAAATCAATGTAAAGCTCAAATCTTATTTTTAGAAGAAGTTGAAAATCCAATAGACGACAATCTAGAAGAAGTTTATGATGACACCCCATTATCTGATGAAGAATTAGAATTAAATGATGACACTCATGTTAATGTGATGAGATGTCTTAGTGTAATTAAAAATGAGGCGAAGATTGGAGGAGAAAGAACATTTTTAGCATGTATGTTTTGTGTAATGAAAAGAGATGTAGGTTAGTTATAGATGGAGGAGTGCTATGAATGTCATTTCACACATACCTTAACTCGAGCCAACCTAAAATCAACCCCACCTGAACCATTTCATGTTAGTTGGGTAAATCATACATCTCTTCCCATCACCAATTGTTTAGTTCCTATTAAAATAGGAAGCTATGAGGATCAAATTTGGTGTGATGTTCTCCTATGGACATTGCTCATATTCTCTTAGGACGACCTTGGCTATATGATATGAATGTTATTCACTATGGTAGGGAAAATACTTATGTTTTTAAACATAATAATAAGACTATTAAACTCCTACCAATAAAGGAGAAAAACACCCTCATAACACCACACAAAATAACTTTAACTAAGCCTCTATTGAAGAAAAATGCCAAACTTCAATTAATTATCATAGAAAATCCTACTGTTATGCCTAAGACTATCATTTCTGATCCTTATTTTAAAACACCTACTCTTTCTCCTTTGACCCCAAAGATAGAAATAATAGGTTTTGGCACTTTACGAAAAGAATTTTCTGATCCATTTCTTCTTCACATATTACATGTAAAAGAAGTCATACCAGACTCTAATGAGACTCACATACCTGCTGTGGTCTCTTCTCTCTTTTATTTTGATATTGCACGATGAGCTTCCGAGACCTCCTCTAAGAGACATTCAACATGCTATTGAGTTCTTAGGTTCTCAACTTCCTAATCTTCCACATTATAGGATGAACCCTACCGAGCATGTTGAGATTAAAAGACAAGTTGAGAATTATTAAGAAAGGGTTTTATTCAAGAGAGTCTTAGCCTTTGCGGTCGGCATTATTAACTCCAAAGAAAGATGGAACATGGCGAATGTGTGTGTTGATAGTCGAGCAATAAATAAAATTACTATCAAATATAGGTTTCTATTCCCGACTAGATGATATGTTAGATTTAATCTCGAGCAAATTTTTTTCAAAGATTGATCTAAAAAGTGGATATCATCAAATTGATTAGATCAGAGATGAATGGAAGAGACTTTTAAGACCCGATGGACTTTATGAATGGCTTGTCATGCCCTTTGGACTTTCAAATGCTCTAGCACATTTATGAGATTAATGAATCTTCTTAAACCATATATAGGTAAATTTTGGTGGTGTATTTTGATGATATTCGATTTTTAGTCCAAGTGAAAATGAACATCTACAACACCTACAAAAGTCTTTGAACTACTTAAACAAGAGAAATTATACATCAATTTAAAAAAGTGTTTCTTTTGCAAGTCGGTAATCTTTTTAGGCTTTATTATATCCACTGACTTAAACGATCCTTCTAAAGTGAAAGCAATCTTAGATTGGCCACCACCTAAAAGTTTTCTGAAGTTAGAAGCTTCCATGGTTTAGCCACTTTTTTTTCGATTTATTAAGAATTTTAGTACCATTGTTGCTCAATAAGCGATATACTAAAATTAGATAAATTTTGTTGGACTCTAATGCACAAAAGGCCTTAGAGCAAATTAAAGTTCTTATCATACGCACCAATCCTTAGGCTTCCTGATTTTTCTAAAGCCTTTGAAGTGACATGTGATGCTTCGTGAATTGGGATAGGTGGAATTTTAAGTCAAGAGAATCATCCTATATTCTTTAGTGAAAAGTTAAATGAAGCTAAACAACGATATTCCACTTATGATAGAGTTTTATCGTAATTCAATCCTTAAGGCATTGGCGACACTATCTCTTACATAGAGAATTTATACTTAATTCGATCACCATGCCTTAAAATTCATTAATACTCAAAATTAAGTTATAGGCATGCAAAATGGGTTGAATTTTTACAAGACTACTCTTTTGTTCTAAAGCATAAGCACGGAATTGAGAATAACTGATGCTTTATCCGGGGTAAACCTAATGATTTCCTCTTTAGAATTGAGAATCCCAGGATTTGATAGAATCAAAGATGATTATATTGTGTGCGACTTTCACCTAATTTATCTTGAACACCTAGATAAACCAATAACTTTACAAGGGACATTCTGATAACAAATGGATATTTATATAAAGGAAAACAATTATGCATTCCTCGATCTTCTCTTAGAGAATTCCTTATCAGAGCTACATCGGGGTGTTGGTCATTTTGGAAAGGATAAGACCATATGTTTATTAGAAAATAGATTTTATTGGCCTTCATTAAAAACGGGATGTTCAAAAATTAGTGGCACAATGCTTAATTTGTAAACAAGCTAAAACTATCAAACAAAGGTCAGGACAATACCTTACACGTTCCTTATAGGCCTTGGGAAGACCTATCAATGGATTTTATTCTAGGATTACCTAGGGGCTCGAGGACATGATAGTATTTTTGTTGTAGTGGATAGGTTCTCAAAATGGCTCATTTCTTACCTTGTTCAAAAACAAATGATGCTTCTTATATAGCCAAATTATTTTTTAAGGAAATAGCGACTCCATGGTCTCCCTTTAACCATTGTTTGAGAGATGTTAAGTTTGTCTCATATTTTGGAAAACATTATGGAAATTATTAGGTACCAAATTAAAATTCTCTTCTTTCACCCACAAATGATGGACAAACGTAGTTAATCTTAGGAAATTTGCTTAGATGTTTGGTAGGTAAAAGTTTAGAAATTGGGATTTACCAACCTCTGAATTTGCCTATAGTACTATATCTAGAACTACAAAAAAATCACCATTTGAGATAGTCTATGGTCAAAACCCATGACCAATAGATGTAGCAAACCTACCATCTCATGTATTTTCTGATGCAGCATTCTCATTTGCTAAAGATTTTCAAAGCCTCCATGAAGATATAAGAAAGCAAATTACTATAAGTAATGATAATTATGCTTCTAAGGCAAATCATAATCGTTCAACGAAAGAATATAAAGAAGGTGATTATGTATTGATTCGCATTCGACTTGAGCGTTATCAAACTACTAAATATAAGAAATTACATGCAGCTTGTGGTCCATTTAAAATTCTCAAGAAAATTGGAACTAATGCTTATCACCTTGATTTGCTGGATATGTTCATTCATCCAGTTATTAATATTGAAGATATTCTATCATATGAAGGAATTAGAAAACCTCCACTTGTTCTAACTCTTTAGCGAGATATAGCACCGTGCTTGCGTAAGCCCTCTTCCTTTGAAGTTGACTATATTATCACCGAGGAAGCACCCATTAATCCAGCTTCTGAACATCGTTTTTTAGTTCGTTGGAAGAATATGCCACCAGCTGAAGACACATGGTTGACCCGTAGTGATTTGGAGACTTTAGCCCCACAATTAGTAGAAGACTTCTTAGATTTCAACTCTACGGAGCAGAGTTCAATTGAGCCCAGGGGAGTTGATGTAGAACATCATGAGGATCAACAAATTAAAGCCCAAGGCCCATTTACAAAATCTCAAGCTAATCATGAGGATCAACAAATTAGAGCCCAAGGCCCATTTACAAGATCTCAAGCTAAAGCCCAAGAAAATTCAAGAAAGAAGAAGACTTAGCCCATTAGCATGCTAAGGCCCATTTTATGATTTCATCTTTTTTTTTATTTATGTAATTTTAATTTTCTTCTAGAAACTCCATGTTTGAAATTTTGCATTTAAAAATTCAAAGCATGACATGTGAGGTGGTTGAATCCACATAAAATAATAGCATGTGAAATGGGTGGATGGCATAAAATAATGAGGCAATTTATTGCTTCACATTAATGTGGCCACCCACCTTTCCCTCCATGTTTTGAATTCTTTTCTTTTGAAAGATGCTTGTAATGGCTATAAATAGCCCCTCTTATTAGAATGAAAGGGAACTTTTGGCAATTGCAAAATTTTGAGTTATTCTTGTGGTTTGAGAGCTTGGTGGCCAAACCTTGGCAATCCTTGGTGGGGCTAGTTATCCAACATATCTTCTTCCTTCTCCCCCAATACCCACGTTCTCTCAATCTCATCAAAAGAAAGAAGCCCACCTCCATCAATTTCTTAGTAGCACACCCACTTCCTGCTGATTCTCCGCTTTGATACGATCTCCCTGATGAACAAATCATGAACTTATGAGAGATTGACAATCGTAGATGGGAGATGTATTTTGATGGTGCAGCTTCCTTTCATAAGGGACAAGCACCACGATATGCTCTTCCAGGAAAGGCAGGGGTAGGAATAATTCTCTTAACTCTAGACTGTGATTTGATGAGATTCTCATACTATGTCTCTAATCCTTGCACCAACAATGAAGCTGAGTATGCAACTTTAATTTCTAGTCAGGAGTTAGCCATTATAGTATGTGTTAAGAGCATCAACATCTTTGGGGATTCTCAGTTGGTCATCAACCAGATTGTTGGGTCCTATAAGGTTCTCAAACCCAAACTTCATCATTACCATGAATATACCATGAAGCTGTTAGCCAAAATGAGTCATCATCTGTTCCTCAGAGAACATAGTAGCGGTTTTCTCCAAACTTGCCAAAGAATTGGCATGTCCGGAAGATGAGTCCATTCCAATAAGTGTCCAAAATAGACAAGTCTTATCCCTTATTGATGCTGAACTCATCGAGAGACTTTCTCTTGAAGGAGAAATTATCATTGCCTATAAGGACAAGGAGTTGGATTGGAGGCAACCATTCATAGACTATTTGAACATCAGCAAACTACCTTAAGAAAATGCCCAAGCCCATCAGCTGAAACGGAGAGCTCTCTCTTAAGCTCTTATTGATGGCACCTTGTACTGACGATCTTTTGATCAAATATGATTACACTATTTAGACAAATATGATTTTAGATTTATATGGAGCACATCAATTTGGTCCAAAGATAAAAATGAAGATCAAGAGACTAGGATACTACTAGCCTTCGATGATTATAGACTACATGGATGTAGCTAGGAGATGCCATCAGTGTCAGGCACGATGTGGTCTTACATCAACCACCCAACATTCTACACCCTACATTGGCCTCATGGCCATTTGAGTGTTGGGTACTGACATTGTGAGTCCTAACGATCCTCCTTATTCTAAGGGTCATCAGTTCATCTTAGCTGCCACCGACTATTTTTCCATGTGGGTGAAGGAAATCCCACTTAGAGAGGTCATAGTTTAGCAAGTGCTTCAGTTTTTCAAGAACCATATCGAATATAGGTTCAGGGTGCCTCGATGAATTATATTCGATAATGGTACTGTATTCGAAAGCACCAGGATCAATAGCTTTGCCAGAAGACATGGTATAGATTAGAGATACTCCATCATCTACTACCCTAGAGCAAATGTTTTAACAGAATCATTCAACAAAACTCTCATCCAAATACTAAAGATGACTCTTGATGATAACAAACGATAGTGGAATGAGCAATTGGTTGAAGCCTTGTGGGCATACTACACCACATACCGAATTCCAACTCAGTCTACCCCATTTTCCTTTGTGTATGCATCCGAAGCCATTCTACTTTTAGAAGTTCAACTCTAAGGATAGCATTGGCAAGATCACTACAAAGTGGAATGCAAAGTTGCGATTAGAAGAACTCAAAGGTTTGGAGGAGGGTCACATATGGGCATGCCAAAAACTCGAGTTGTACAAAGCCAAAATGATTCAAGCTCAAAATAAGCTGGTCTGCCCCAGGTCTTTCTAAGTAAGAGAACTTGTGTTAGTCCTAAGAAGACCAATTGTTTCCCAACAAAAGATGGGAGGAAAGTTTAAACCCACTTGGAAAGGCCCCAAGTCATAGAGAAGGCCTACTAAGGAGGATCTTATCAGCTTATTGATTGTAAAAGGGAACATATGATGCTTCTAATTAATGGGCTCTATTTGAAGAAATATTACCCATTAGTCATGTTTGAAAACAATTATCAATAAAAGAACAAAAATTTGATTCCATTTCATCAAAATCTTCTCTTCTTTTGAAGCATTGTTTGCTTGTCTTATGAATCCATCATGACGTGTTTAGGATATGTGTAAGAGAATCCAAAAGGCATCCTATCCCTCTTTCATGACACAAACACAGTTTTTGGTGATATTAAAATAGGTGTGAGAGAACCCAAGATGCATCCTATTTTGATTAGCACAACTAAGTTAGGGTAAGTGTGAGAGAACCCAAGCAGCATCCTATTCCAAGCGGCAACCTTTTTTATTGGGAATCCTGGTTGCCATCTGTGGCACCATTTCATCCAATTTCCCAAGTGTGTATAGCGTAGGTGTGATAGAACCCAAGAAGCGTCCTACTCCCTTTCACATGAGCATAAAAATCAAACACATATCTTTTATCTCGGGCTACTTTGATGTGGAAACAAGCCCCTTATGGCAGTCACTTATTATCTACTTTAGGATGGGTCTACATGCTACCTGGCTAGTATGCCACCCCAGTGGTTCCTTGTTTGGAAGATGTGAGTCCCCACACTTTCTTCCTAACTTGACCATTGCAAACTAATAAACACCTTGTTAGATTGGTAGTCTTCACTGCCCAGCCAGTAAACTACCTCATGTTGACTTTGTTTAAGATAATGTGATTCACCACACTTTCTTCTTAAACTAGCCATCATGCACTGACTAGGTCAAGTATCCTTGAGGTCTAGGTGTAAGAGTCCCCCAGAGGCATCCTATTACTTCAAACACAAACACATATCTTTTTATCTTAGGCTATTTTGATGTGGGAGCAAGCCCCTTGTGGCACTCACTCATTAACTGCTTTGGGTCGGGTGTACATGCTACCTCACTAGTATGTCACCTCAGTGGTCATTTGTTAGAGGATGTGAGTCCCCATGCTTTCTTCTTAACTTTACCATTACAAACCAATAAGTGCCTTATTAGTTTGGTTGTCTTCACTGCCCAGCCAGTAAGCTACCTCATGTTGATTTTATTTAAGAAGATGTGAGTCCTCGCACTTACTTCTTGAACTAATCATCATGATCTGACTAGGTCGAGTATATTTGAGGTTTTAGGGTAAGTACCTCAAAGGCTACTTTCCTCTTGGCTACAATTGAGTTGATATAAGTCCCTAGTGGCATTCACTTAGTAGTCGCCCTTAGTCGGTTGGCACCTATCGAGATGAAGATAGACTATCCCAGCAATTAGTTCCGTAATAGGAGGATGTGAGTCCCCGTGCTTTCTTGCTAGGCTGATTGTTGCAAACTGATGGACACCTTAGGTTGGTTGATGTTCGCTATGCTGACAGTGACTCACCCGGTGGATACACCACTCTTGGCAGAAGTGACTCCCCGGGATTTCTCCTTGAGTTGGCCATTGAATACCTATGATGTTATCTTCTCTAGGGTTTTAGATCAAGCCTTTAGCAGCCCCTCTCCCTGCGGGAACTCTATTTGGATCACGTCCTTTATGACCCCATTTAGACACTACATGGGTTACTTTTGGATTAGACTATCCCACTTTCCTAGTAGCCACCCCTATGGTTGGAGAATTTATTTAGCGGATGCTCAAATTCTCCCTTGGTTTAATAAATATGAGATAGGTCTAGGATGATATAATCTCATTCTCAGTTTGATTCCTCACAAACCAACTGGGTTCACGATAAGCAAACTAAAAAAATCAAATGAAATATTAACTTGTGGATTAGGAATTCAAGCCCCCAAAGGTCCCCTTCTCCCAAGCAGACATCTTATCTTTAGGGCAGTGTCAGCAAAACTCCCTATAAGAATTTCCTGACTACCTGAGTTGAGATAAATACCTAGGTCAGTACTCACTCTGTAGTCATCCTTAGGTTGTGTTTAATCTATTTTACCACAAGCAGGTTACCCTGACAGTCATTTCTCTTTGAAAGATATAACACTATGACACATTCTTTCAAGCATGACTGTCTCAAACCAATGAGCAGCCCTAGGTAAGGATCGATTTGTTGGCCAATGCAACCGATCACCTCAGTGGTCTTTTATGGTGGAAATTAAAACATTGATATGGCCTTTCATAGATTTTTGGAAACAGGCTTCAAGAAATTGATATAAAGAAAGAAAATCATGGAAATGGTTAGTATTAAAAAGATCATCAAACCAAAACCATAATTTGGAGGCAATAGTATCATTGATAGAACATGATTAAAATTTTCAATATGAAATCAACAATAACATTTGGAAGGCAAATGAAAACCTTTACCTTTGAGTAAGGAATCAACAGGAATGAAGTTTTTTAGAATTCTCCAACTAAGGAAAGAATAAGAGATAGAGATGATATTATTCCAAAGTTTAATAAATACATTAGAAGAAATATGAGCATCTTTAATATAAGTCCAAGAATCTTTAAGAAAAAAAGAAGCATTATAATATAACTTAAAAAGAATTTGATTATGCTTGTTAGAAAGGATAGGAATATCAGTAAATTTATCCAAAAGAGAATATGAATAAATTTGCTAAGCTTACTATCATTCCAGCTATTTTTAAGCTAAAAGGAGTTAACTTTAGTAGTAGTAGTAGAATGGGTAGATAAAAAAGAATCAATAGAACAACCACCAATCTAGTTGCCTAGCCAAAAGAAAGAAGATCTTGAATTTATACCCCAAGATATCAATGATTCAGCCTCCCATATAATGGAGAAAAGCCTTTTCCAAACTGGGGAGTCACCCACTTTATAAGTACAGATTAGAGGGTCGAACACAGATGTTAGCTGTAATAAAATTAGCCTAGAGGCTATCTTTTTTTCTAAAATTCCACCAAAGTTTATGTGAGAAGGAAGTAATAGCTTCACGAATAGGTTTGTAGCCAAGCCCACCTTCACGCAGAGGACCACAACATTTATGCTAAGAAGTCCAATGCATCCTTTTAACTGAATTATTAGAGCCCCAAAAAAATTTATTAATATGATGATCAATTCAATTTAAGATAGAATTAGTAGGGATAATGGTTTGAATAAGACAAAACGGCATAAAATGAAGAGTTTTCTTAAGCAAAGTAAGCTTGCCACCAAATTTTTATTAGAAAATATTTGGATAAGCTTCATGAGAAGGATTTTTACCTTTAAAAGAGGAGCACCCGATATTGAAGAGGGAGTTGTTCTTTGTTTAAAGTTAGTGATTCTCTAGATATGATTGATTTTGTTATTAGAAATTTTAGAGGAGGTAATAAAGCGCTCTTTCTTTCATTAATAAAATACCACTTTCTCTACCAAAATTATTTAAAATTTCTTAAGTATTTTCATATGATGAAAGGAAGCATTAGAAAAGATAATGAAATCATCGAAAGCTAAGATCGAAATAGGGATACCACTAAGAGTTCTAAAGTAAATGCTAGGACTGTTATTGAATAAATCATTTAAACTCATAGAAAGTTAGTCCATAGAAATAATAAATAATAAGGGGACAAAGGATCTCCTTGTCTCAAACTGTGAGAAGAAGGACAAAAGCCTAAAGCTTCACCATTAAGAAGTATAAAAAACTAGGCATTATTAATACAATTTTTAATAAGGTTAATAAAATTATTAGAGAAACCAAATAAATGTAGGATATTTAAATGAAAATCCCATGAGATATTATCAAAGACTTTAAAAATATCTAATTTAAAAAGGATGTTATCACCTATAGTTGGATGATCCAAATCATGAATAAATTCTAGACCAAGAATAATGTTATCAAATATAGATCTCCCTCTAACAAAACTAATTTGGTTGAGAGAGAAATTATTTTTTTGAAGTAAAGGACTCAGTATATTAGCAAGAATTTTAGAAATCAATTTACTAAAGAAAGTGAAAAAACTAATAGGTCTGAAATCCGGATTATGTTTTTTGGTATGAGAACAATAGAAGTGCTTGACAAATATTTATGGAGTGGATTACCAAAAAAAGAAATCAACAATAGCATCAATTAAGTCATGCTTAATAATAGACCAATAAATTTGAAAACAATGAGTAGTATAACCCTCTAGACCAGCAATGGAATCAATGTTCATGCTATTAAGAACTTTACTAATCTCATCTTTAGTAGGCAACCTAGTAAGTCAATGGTTGTAATAGAGGGGATCAAATGCGAATTAGAAATAGCTTCATAAGAGTGGCTTTTATTAAGCATATTTCTAAAGTGGTTAATAATAGAATCTTTAATAACATTAATATCAGTGACCCAATCTCCATTATCACTTTTAATTTTTGGATAGAATTTAAAGCTCTTCTTTAATTAAATAAAGCATGAAAATACCTGGTATTCCTGTTCCCATCAACAATATGTTTACTAATAGCTTTTTGTCGCCAATATGTCTCTTCCATATTCTGATAATTAACAAGATTATCTTTTGGTTCATTCAAATCCTTAAGCTTAGAAGAATCAGTCAAAACAACATTTTCAAGATCACCAACCAAAAGTTCCATGTTTTTATATAAGCAAAAAGATTTTTAAAAGAATGTTTGTTCCACCAAACTAGATTTTATTTGAGCCTTTATAAGCATAAAACATAATCTATGCATAGCCCTAATCAAATTAGCAGGGTGTAAAGGGGCAATCCAATTAATGTTCATGACTTAAAGATATTCCAGACGCTGAATCCATATATTTTGAAATCTAAAAGAGGGTGAGGTGTTTAATCTTTTGGAGTTATCTTTAATAGAAACCAAAAGTGAGGCATGATCAGATAAAGTTCTACTCAAATGGTCAATAGTGGTAAGAGGCCATTGATTAATCCAGTGAGAGTTGAAAAGAATTATATCAAGATGTTGCTAGAGCTTAGAGTTTTGCCAAGTATAATTAGAGTCTTTAAAACCAATGGAAATAAGATTGCAATAAAGAATCACATCTAAAAATTCTTCCATAGAATAAATATTAGGAGACCAACCACCCCTTCTTTCAGATGAAAACAAAATAGTGTTGAAATCACCCCCAACCAATCAAAGTTTGTTAACAAAAAGAGAAAAACTTTTGAAATTCTCCCAAAGAACATTCTGACCAGCTCTATTGCAAGAAGCATAAACAAAAGAGCCAAGCACACAAGAATCACTAAAAGAAATTTGAGCATTGACAACTTGTTGAAGATCATCTAAACTTAAAACATTTAAGAGGCTATTCCATATTTTATTTTCGATGTTAGAAAAAAATTAAAACTAACCATTCTAGCAACATGATTGATTTTATCATTATGTATAAGAGATTCAATAATAATTAGTAAAGAGATATTGTTAATTCTATAAAGATTTCTAATGCGATTATGAACAGTGAGGGAACCAATCCATTTAACATTCCAAATAAGAGAATTAAACATAAAGAAAATAGTAAAAAGAAATTATGTGATAATAATAAAGAGAGAGACAAAGAATAACAAATCTTCTCCTAAGCCAAAAATTAAAATGACTCATTATTTATGTGAAGAGGATCCAGATCTAGTAGATCTAGCAAAATTAGGAGGTTGCTCTTAGAGTTCTTAGTTTTCTTTTAAAGACAATTTGGAATTTTTTGTTTTTATCTAAAGTGTCACCATCAGAAAGAGATTGATTAGGAATATTATTAAAAGGATAAGGATAAGTAAGAACATCTCTAATCACAACTTCCCCTCTTCCAAATTAGCCATTTGTTGAAAAGTGGGATTAGAATGAAGAACAATTATCATTTAAAACCTCATTCTCATTAATTAATGACGGCAAAGAAGCAGGAATAGACTCATTAGAGAATGAATCATCATTTTTTCAGCCTCATTGAATTTAGAATAGCCATAATAGGCATAATCTCATGTAAAGAAAGGTTGTTGGACAAATCATATTTTTCAACATTATTAGTACCTTTATCATGGTCGTAATGAGAAGCAAAATCAACAATTTTGAGAACATCAGAAGATTCTAAAGAATCCAACCTAATATCAACATTTACATTATTTTTAGGCACAAAAATAGCTTTATTAACTTTATCAGTAGCTAATTTAGAGTTAGGATCATCTAAAATTATCCTTTTAAGATACGATTGAAGAAAAAAACATTCTGAATTATCATGACCATGTATCTTGAAAAGGGAACAAAAAACTAGAAAATTTTCAAATTCAAGCTTTTGTAAATAACCAAACCTTTCAAATTTGATCCAAACATACATAGGAAGTTTTCTAGATATTTCAAGTTCAGCCAATATATGAGCAATAGAGGGATGAGATCTCACATCGATTGCGTGATCTATTTGGAGTGACCAATCAAAAAGAGCCCTAGCAGTAAATAAAACCTATTGGGTAACATAGTGGATTCTCATATTTGGAAGAGCTAACCACACAGGAATAGTAGGTGATTCCTCCTCTTTATCAATAAGGGGAGACCACTTCAACAAACGCATTTGACAATTAAAGACAGAATAGGATCTAAATGAGAAAACCCTTGAATAATCCAAATCATTCGTAAGTTGAATCAGAATATGTCTTAGATTGATCAAGCTAATAGAAAGCACCGAAAGTTTAAGGTTATGGAAAAATATCGATCTTATCCAAATTTTGGCAAAATTTTCCAATCAAAGTTAATTTGAAAGGTTTTGCAAGATTTTTGACATCAAGATCTGAACACATGATCACAGGCATACCTCAAAAAGAAGTCAAAATAAGATTCATTGAGTCAAAAGAGGTAGAGCTCTTACCAAAAAGTGCATCCTTAGAGGATTTAATTATAAGAATGACATTAGGTTTAGCGATCCCCACAAAATCGGATGCCCTAGCCAGATCATCCAAAATGGGAGAAATAAGCCACAGTTCGAGGTCACCAAAGCCATAATTAGAAGAGACACATCACACGAGCAGCCAGAGATTAAAAAAACTTTAGGAATTAGTAGAGAATGATGAAGATCCACCAAAAATGTAAGAAGGGGATGCATTGCCAAATGGGAAAATGAAATCACTAGTGCCACAAGGGGAGGGGTGTTTAGGGTTTAGGTTTATTTTATTTAGTTTAGTTTTTTTATTTTTAGTTTAGGTTTATTTTATTTAAGTTTAGTTTATTTATTTAGGTTTATTTAAGTTTATTTTAAGTTTATTTAGTTTAGGTTTTATTTAGGTATGTTTAGTTTAGTTTAGTTTATTTAGGTTTAGGTTTAAGGTTTAGGGTTTAAGGTTTAGGTTTTTAGGGTTTTAGGGTCAAGGGTTTAGGGTTTAGGGTTTAGGATTTTGGGTTTAGGGTTAAGGGTTTTTGGGCTACTTTTTTAACAAAGAATAAATTCATATTCGATAATTCATCTTTTTTATTTCATCGACCAAGTAATGCACCAAGTTTTCTAAGACATAAGCAACAACATAGAAAAAAAAATGAGCATGCATAGAGAAAACCAAAAGCCCTAGATAATTAGAACCATCTCTAATCTAAAGGCACAATTCCATAAGAAGTAGATCAGATCAAACATTCCTCAGTTTCTCCAATTCCCATCAGAACCACCTCAGCCTCTCGAGTAGCAGGATCCACCATCATATCCTAGATCTCTCCCTCTGCCACCACCACGTCCGTAACCTCCATCACTCTTCCTACTTTGATAACCACCACTGCTATGACCACCACCTCCATATCCACCAGCACCTCCAGGTCCCCCACCACCACTGCGATAACTGTCACCTCAGCATTCACTTCCATAGCTAGATCTAGACTTAGCCTCATTGATGGTGATGTTCCTGCCATCAAGGTTCTAACCAATCTTAAGGTTTAGGTTTAGATTTAGGTTTATTAGGTTTTATGGTTAAAGTTTATTTTTTAATTTATTTAGTTACTTTAGTTTAAGTGTAGGGTTTGGGTTTTACGATTTTGGGTTTAAGGTTAGGGTTTAGGGTTTTAGGGTTTTACTGGGTTTAGGATTTAGAGGATTTGGGTTTAATATTTAGGGTTTTAGCTTAGGGTTTGTTAGTTTAGGGTTTAAGTTTAATTTAGGTTTATTTAGTGTTTAGGTTTAGGTTTGGTTTAGGTTTAGTGTTTAGGATTTAGTGTTTAGGATTTAGGGTTTAGGAGTTTATAATTTAGGGTTTAAATTTTAAGGTTTAAGTTTTAAAGAGTTTAAGGTTTAGTTAGGGTTGTGGGGTTTAGGATTTGGGATTTTGGTTTAGTTTAGGAGTTAGGGTTTATGGTTTAGTGTTTTAAAGTTTAGAGTTGTAGGCTGAGGGGTTTAAGGTTTAGGGTTTATTATTTAGGGTTTATGATTTAGGGTTTATAATTTAAGGTTTAGGGTTTCTAGTGTTTAGGGTTTAGTTTTTTTTTGTTAAAAAATAAAATTTAGTAAACCAGTAGGTTTAGGTTTATTTAGTTTATTTTTTATTTTATTTAATTTAGGCTAATTTAATTTTATTTAGTTTAGTTTATTTATTTTAGGACTATTTATTTTAGTTTAGGTTTTATCTTAATTTATTTTTTAGGTTTTAGTTTTCTCTTTAGTTTATTTTTTATTTTATTTTATTTTTTTTTAGGTTTAGATTTTATGTTTTATTATTAGGTTTAGGTTTAGGTTTTTATTTTATTTTTTTAGGTTTAAGTTATAGGTTGTTATTTTAGGTTTTATTTTTTAGTTTAGGCTTAGGTTTATTTTAGCTTATTTTATTTTATTTAGTTTTGGTTTAAGTTTAGGTTTATTTTAATTTAAGTTTAGGTTTAAGTTTTATTCATTTTAGTTTTGTTTATTTTAGTTTAAGTTTCAGTTTATTTTATTTTATTTATTTTATTTTTATTTTAGGTTTTGGTTTTTTATAAGTTTTGGGTGTAGGTGTTATTCTTTTAATTACTTTTAGGTTTATTTTTAATGTTTAGGTTTTTATTTAGTTTTCAATTTATTTTATATTAAGTTTTTTTTTCTTTTAGGTTTAGTTTTTATTTTATTGAAGTTTTTTATTTTTAGATTTATTTTATTTTTTAGTTTAGTTTAGGTTTTATTTATTTAATTTTATTTTAGTTTTTAATTTCTATTTAATCATATTTTTAGCTTTAGCTTTAGCTTTAGGTTTAGGTTTTAACTTACGTTTTTATTTTGTTTTTATATTTAGGTTTAGGTATTAGGGTTTAGGGTTTAAGATTTATGGTTTAGGGTTTTAGGGTTTAGGATTTAGGGATTAGGGCTTAGGGTTTAATGTTTAGGGTTTAAGGTTTTAAATTTAGCTTTAGCTTTAGGTTTAGGTTTAGTTTTTTAGTTTTAAAATTTAAATTTAGGTTTAGTTTAGTTAGTAATTTTTTAGTTAATTTAGGTTTAATTTATTAAGTTTAGGTTTAGTTTTATTTTTTATAATTTTTATTTTGTTTAGTTTTCTTTATTTTTAGGTTTTTAATTTAGTTAATTTAATTAAATTTAAATTTTAATTTATTTTAGGGATTAAAGTTTACATTTTATTTAGGTTTGGGGTTTAGGGTTTAGGTTTTAGCTAGGGTTTAGTTTTAGAGTTTTAGGTTTAAGGATTTTTTGATTTTTTATTTTGTATTTTATTTGTTTAGTTTATTTAGTTTATTTTTTATTTATTTTTAATGATTTATTTTTTTTTATTTTTTTTATTTTTAATTAGTTTAGTTTATTTATTTTAGGTTTATTTATTTTTGTATATGTTTTTTATTTTAGTTTATTTTTTAAAGTTTAGGTTTATGTGAGGTTTATTTTTTAGTATAGTTTTATTTTTATTTTATTTTTTAGGTTTAGGTTTTATTTTTTATTTTTAGGTTTAGACTAAGGTTTTAATTTTATTTTTTGTGAGTCACTATAGCACCCAAGAGGGGGGTGAATTGGATGATATTAAAAAATTTAAAACTTAAATCTTAGATATTAATTTTTAGTAGAAAATTAATTTTTGATTTTATAATGATAGGATACAATTCTTAATGCAGCAAAAATAAAAGTACAATAAAGTAAAGAGAGATAATAGGCACACAATAATTTTACATGGTTCGTCAAACCCCAAACCACTAGTCCTACAACGGCTAGGAATTCACTAAATGCAAAATAGCTTACATATAGTACTCTCCTATAAGGGAGTACAACCCTATAATATGTACTCTCCAGAAAGTACAACCCCAAAATAAATTTTACAGACAAAAGAAAAATACAAAATAATAAATTTTGATAAAATAAATCTCTCACAAATATACCAGGCTGTCCAATTTAAAAAAATGATCTCACAACTTATAAAAGATCACTTATAACTTAAAAATTTTGGCAAGATAATATGCTCACTTAATATTGACATAAATATCTTAAAGTGATCTTACTAAGATGTTTAAAAATGATTTCAAAATAATTTCACAATATTCTTTTACACAATAAAATAAATTTCAGCAAGGAATAATTTATTTTATTTTACCAAAAGATTCTTTCAATTAATGCTAATGATCACAAAGTACTTAAATAAAATGAGTATATGATAGATCTAAGTATGCTAGTAAGCTTTTAATTAAAAAGAGATCTAGCAAATATAAAATAATTTTAGCATAATATTTTATTTTTAAATGCTTAAAAATATACTTCTAAAATAGATCTAAGAATAAATGATCTTTCAAAATAAGACTAATGAAGAAATATTTCAAGAAACCAAAATAAATTTGTAGGAAGTTAAAATTTTCAGTAAGTTGAAATAGATCCTACAAACTATCACAAGAGTTTATCACAAAAAACTTATTGAGAAACTTTGATGTGAAAAATAATGTCCAAAGACTAATCCACCAAAAAGTACAAATTGGAAAGAATAAATAGATGGTGAAAATAGCATGAACAACTAAAAGGATTAAGATCAAGAAAACAAACTCAAGTAATTTGAGAAAGCTTGCTTAGTTGAAGATGTTGAAGCTTCCAAACCAAGGATTTGATCTTGCAATATTTGGAGAACACTTGGAATGAAAATCTAAGAAATTTTCTCTTAGATTTGCTGGAGGGATTTTGAATTTTGAATGAGGAATGCTTTCATGAAGAGAATGAGGGCTATTTATAGGCAAGAAGATCATATTTTAAAAATATATCATGCAAACCTCATGTTATCATCTAATAATTTAATATTCAATAAAAATATAATTTATATTAAATAAATATTAAATTTAGCAGCCAAAATTTGGCTATTCACATGGGTAAGTCAAAAGTAATCAAATATGGCTCTTAATATATTCAAAGCATGTAGCATGCATTCATTATAAAATTAGCTAATGTTTAGAAAATCATAATAAATTCAATTTTAATCAAAAATGGGTCATGTAACCTCTTAAATTAAAGAAAAATCCAAGGAATCGTTGGAGATGAAATCGATATGAATTCTTTGATTAGAAAATGACTTTGGCTAAAATACAAAATTTTATATATTTTTGTTAATTTTGACATGTGACATTTAAAAATTATGATATAATTTATATATAATCATAAATATGTTAGTGATCTTATAACCAGCAAATTAAATTAAAATAATTAATTATATTATGTAAATAAAATAATTAGACTTAATAGTCATTATCTTTTATTATTTTGACAATTCAAATGCTATGTATGAAACATATAATTGAATATTAATTATATAAAGATTTATATAACTTAACCTCATTAAAATATTATGTTAAGTTGTGAGCAAATTGATTCATGCCAATGAACTCATATGAATAGTCATATAACCCAAAATATTGTATCTTGAGCTTCACATTATCCTTTTCATTCTTCTACTCTTACAATTTCCTCAAACATATTATGAGATGTATTGAACATGTAATTAGCAATTGATATATCTAAAATACATAAAAATATTCATTAGAATATCCAAGCATTTGTTTGTTATCATCAAAATTAATCGAAATGAACATGAGGCTAATTAAGCCAACATTTTTTAGGTTTAGGTATTAGGTTTTTAATTTAGGTTTATTTTAAGGTTTTGTTTTTTAGTTTAGGTTTAACTTTATTTTTAGTTTATTTTATTTTATTTAGTTTAGGTTAAGCTTTAGGTTTAGTTTATTTTAGGTTTAGGTTTAGGTTTTATTCATTTTTGTTTAGTTTATTTTAGTTTAGGTTTAGGTTTATTTTATTTTAATTTTTTATTTTTAGGTTTTTTGTTAAGTTTAGGGTTTATATTTTATATTTTATTTATTTTTAGGTTTCATTTTCAGATTTATTTTTATGTTTTATTTTTTATTTATTTAGTTTTTATTTCATTTTATTTTATGTTTAGTTTTTATTTTATTTAGGTTTTTTATTTTTTTTAGTTTAGTTTAGGTTTTTATTTCTTTTATTTTAGTTTAATTTTTATTTTTTATTTTATTTTCTTTTTAAGTTTAGGTTTAGGTCTAGGTGTATGTTTTAGTTTAGGTTTTTATTTTATTTTATTTTATTTTATTTATGTTTGGGTATTTTTATTTATTTTATTTTTAAGTTTTATTTAGTTTAGGTTTTGAACTTTTTAGGGTTTAGGGTTTAGGGTTTGTTAAGGGGTTAGGGTTTGGTGTTTAGTGTTTAGGGTTTTTTTATTTTATTATTTAGGGAAAGTTAGAATTTTATTACCATAAAAAAAAAAGATACTCCTTAAAGGTAAAGCTCAAAGTTCTACTACTCTAGAACTACAGAAACCTAAAGAGCTAAACCCCCATCTAGTATAATGGAAAATAAATTAAAGAGAAAACACAAAAGCTTAAAAGCAAATGAGAAAAACACTAAATAAGACTAATATAACTCAAGAAAGCAATAAAAAGACTAGTTAGCAGCAGCTCATGATCCCTTTCAGAAGTCAAGATAAGCAAGATCCACATCAACAGCACTTGAGTTGACTGAGTAAAGATGATTCCATCTGTGAAGTTCCAACTTGCAAAAGAATTCTACAAAAAACTACAAAGGCAATGCTCATAACTCAGGAGAAAAAGATAAAGTAAATAATTTAGAAAGAGTTGAGAAAGAGAAGGCTCAAGCTCATGTAAGATCATCTCAAGGGGCAATAATACATATGAGCATCCAACCTTCATGAGAATCATATGCACGCTACCAACCAGAGAGAACATATGAGGAAACATCAAGGCCATCATAGCCAGTATACTTAATATAAGCAACCATCCAAGGCAAAATAGTCCATAGTGATCCAGTTTCGACACCAAACAAACACAAAAAATAGCAAGCTAGCAGCCAGCCAACAGCCAACCCACCAACCAAAACCCACAATAAACCAACCACTTAAAGCCAATATGCCAAAAGTTACAACAGGATCAGTGGCCGAGCTAAAATAAACCAAGCAGTAACTCCACCAAACCCATCACCAATAGGAAAACAATCATAACATAGAGAGGAAAGCCATAACAATCTAAATTTAAGGGCAAAACCTCCACCCAAATAGCAAAATCATAGGAGATAAGTAGCATAAGAGAGAGGAATTCCATAGCATAGAAAGGCCAAGAGGGCATCCAGAAATTACCATCAAAACCACCACCAAGGCAGCCAAAAGAACAGCAAATCCACCACCACCAACCAAGAGGAAAATATCATGAAACAAGGAGAGCCAAATAAACTGTAGGGAACTAATACCAACAGCTAACATAAATCCTAAAACACCAATCCATGACACAAGCATCCAAGGCAAGACATCAGCCACAAAAAACCCCTTAAGAAGCCAACCACGAACAAAAAGTCCTAAAATAGGACCAAAAAAACACAAGAGCTCATATCCTCTACAAACAAAATAGCCAATAAAACAACCCAGGCGAGCAACCAATAGGTTGAGTAGTAGGAGAAATTAGAGCAACAAAAATTTGACACCCAAACTAATAACAAAAATAAAAGAAAAATAACTGCACTCAAGAGAGGATAACCAACCCAGGAGCAAACCATAAACCCAACAAAAGAACCCAACCAAAAGCACCTAAACCAACCATCAAACATAACCAACACATCCACCCAACCAACCAACCTAGCCAACTAAAATAGCCAACCAGCCTAGTCAGCCAACAAAACTAAGCAGTAGACAAAGCCAATACATTGCCAAAAAAAAGAAAGAAAGAATAATAGTAGGCAAATTCACAACCCACTTGGAGATCTCCAAAATAACCAATAAAAAAATGGTACTCACCTAACAAGACAAAGGCCAAGGAGGACCACCCAACCACAAGCAACAAAATTGTTACCCATTCAAAATCCCAAAGAGCATACAATCACCAAAAATAAGAAAGTAGGAAGACAATAACTACATAACAACTACCTCCAATCCATAAGACAGAGGGAAAAACCAACCAGCAAAAGCCTCCAAGCCAAACCAAGAAAGGAGAACATCAGCCAACAAAAAACCCAAAACTAAGCCATGCCAGAAGAGGCTAACAACAGCAATGAAACATATAACCACCCAAAATAACCAGGCAGATGGATGAAGCACATAGCAGGGACCAATAAAACCAACTATAGCAACTAAAAATCCAATTCAAATAAGGCCATAGCTAGCCAAAAATGGAGGCAGACCCAACATAAGGGGTAGGTCAAAAATCAGCATTGCCATAACCCAATAGGAGACCCTCAAAGAATCATAGCTATGTGATAGAGCCATAGAACAAAAACCACCAGTCTCAAAGGATAGGGAAACCAATTAAAAACCACTTCAACCTAAAAAAGGGTCATAGAATTTAAGAGGAATGGGGTTTAAGTATAGAAATAAACTCAAGTAAAACCACTTTAGTGAGGGAAGCATAAAATAAACAACCAAAAAATAGTGAATAAAACCACCATAGCAAAAAGCTAAAATAGTAAGAAGTCCAAGTTATCCATTGACCAAACCACACACAGATTCTTAGGTAAGTTATGGTTATCAAAAAATGAGCTCATTTAATTCCCTCCAATAAATCACAAGCATTACCTTCACAAAGAATGTAAAATTTTGTAGCAAACTTAAGAAAGAAGCTTTTAGTGATTAAGAAGATAAAATAAGTCGATTCCCCATTTTATTATTATTAGGCATATCAAGTAATAAGAGCATCAACTTCAATCCAAATATTTTGCTTTAAAAATATCAATAGCTTTGTTAACAACCAGCATAAATAATAGAACAAGCTTTGAGGGGGTAGGCAAAAGCACAAATGATAGTACCTTTAAAATCCCTAAGAATTCCACCACAACCATATTTATTTGGGGAAACAGGACCATCAGTATTGATCTCAATAAAATTTTATGTAGGCTTAATCCAATTTATAATCCTAATACTCTTGTAGGAAGGATCATCATGCAAAGTGATACATAATTTTTTAGCCACAAATTTATAACCTCTAAAGTGAAGATTACTAATTAAATTTTCATGAAACAAAACATGAATTTTTCTTTAGTTCTCGCAAGGATCCTTTTATGGTTAATAGGGATACCACAATATTTAGCATCATTTCTATCCATCCAAATAAACCAAAAAATAGTAATAGCATTTAAAACTTTGATATAACCTTTAACAATTTTGTGGAAACAAACTTCAAGATGTTGATATAATGAAAGAGAGCCATGAAAATAGTTAGTGTTAAATAAATCATCATAACATATCCAAAGTTTGGAAGCAATAGCACCATTGATAAAAACATAATTAACATTTTCAATATGAAAGCAATAATAGTACTTAGAAGGTAAATAAAACACTTTAAGCTAGAGCAAGGAATCAACGGGTATGAAGTTATTCAAAATCCTCCAAGCTAAAACAAATTAAGAAATGTGAATGATATTGTTCCAAAGTTTAATGAAAACATTAGAGGTTTGTTTATTTCTAATAAAAATTGATCCATTTATTAAAAAGATAGCGATGTTGCAAAACTTGTCAAAAAAAAAAAAGAATGTAGTTCTCAAGTTTGTTTTCATTCCAATTAAGCAAAGAGTTAACTTTGATAGAGGTGTAGATAAAAGGGACTCAATAGAGCCATTTCCAAGCCAATTGTCTTGCCAAAAGAAAGAAGAACCTGAATGAATACCCCAAGATATTGATGATTCAACAACCCATTAAATGGAGCAATGCCTTTTCTAATTTTGGAGAGTCACCAACTTTATAAGCACAGGTAAAAGGGTGTTTACCTTGGAAATATTTTTCCATCATAAAATTTTCCTAAAGGCTATCATTCTTTTAAAATTCAACCAAAACTTATGAGCATCATGAACATTTGCAACCAAGACCACCTTAACCTAATGGACCACAACATTTATTAGAAGTCCAATGCATTCTTTTAATAGAATTACCACCAAAAAAATTTTATTAAGCGATCAATTCGATAAGAGTAGAATTAGTGGGAAATAATAGTTTGAATCAAATAAAGAGGCATTGAATTGAGAGTGCTTTTAAGAATAGTGAGTCTGCCACCAAAGGAAAGTAAATGGAATTCCCAAATAGAAATTTTATTTAAAATTTTTTGAATTAACTCATCAAAAATGTGGGATCATTTTGGACCTTCAAAAAGAGGAGCACTCAGGTACTTAAAATGTAAGTAGTGATGTTTAAAATTAGTGATATGCATTGATTAGTTTTCTTATTGGAGATATTTGAAGAAGTAATAAAATAACTTTTGTTATCATTGATAGAAAACCAACTTTCTCTACCAAATTTATTTAAAAATATCTTGAGGTTCTTGATATAATGAAGAGAAGCATTGAAAAAAAAAATACAATCATCTGCAAAGCTTAAGTGGAAAACAAAAAGACCACCAAGAGTTATGAAGTACATACTAGGATTGTTTAAGAAGAACTCATTGATGCACCTAGATAAGAACTCAACAACAATAATAAATAAAGTAGCCCTTATCTTAAGACATGGGAAGAAGGAAAGAAGTCGAAAGCTTCCTCATTAAGAAAAATAGAGAACCTGACATTATTAATATAATTTTTAATAAGAAAAACATATTTAGTAGAAAACCCAAAAAATTGATAATATGGAAAAGGAAATCCCAATAGATATTATCAAAAGCTTTGGAAATATCTAATTTGAAAAGAATGTTTCCACCTCTAGTCTTAGCATCTAGATCATGAATTAATTCCTAGGAAAGTAAAATATTATAAAAAAATAGATCTACCTCTAACAAAATTGGTTTGGTTGAGAGAGATAATCTTATGAAGTAAAGGACTAAGCTTATTGGTAAGAATTTTGGAAATCAGCTTATTGAAGAGAGTGGAAAGAATAATATGTCTGAAATCACTCTAATAGTCTAGGTTATCTTTCTTAGGTATGAGAACAATAGAAGTGCTAGAAAAATGTCTAGTAAAAGGATTACCTTTAAAAAATCAATCATGCCTCAATCGACATCTTTTAATAATAATCCAATATTTTGGAAAAAACCTCTGACCAGCAATAGAATCTATGTTCATGCTATTAAGATCTTTAAAATTTTCATCTTCATTAGGCATATAGTAAGAAAATTATTATCATCATTAGTAATAAGAAGAAATTATGCGATTTAGAAATAGCTTCATAAGAGAACTCTTACTAAGAATATTTCTAAAGTAATTAATGATTGAATCCTTAATACCATTATTCTATTTCTCCATTTTCATCTTTAAATTTTGAATATTATTTAAGGCTCTATTTTTATTAATTAAGGCATGGAAATAGCTAGTATTCCTATCTCCATCCACAATGTGTTTACTAGCAAATTTTTGGCGCCAATAAGTCTCTTCCATATTTTGAAACAAGCTTATCTTTGCCAGTCAATTCTTTAATCTTAGAAGGATCAGACACAGAGACTTCAAGATCACAAACCAATTTTTCCATATCTTTGATAAGCAAGATTTAAAAATAATGCTTGTTTCACCAACCTGATTTTGTTTAAGTCTTTTAAGCTTAAACCAACATCCATTCATCCCCATAATAGAATTATGAAGATGTAAAGGAGCTTTCCAATTATGTATTAAAAAAAAAATCAATATGCTGAATCCACATGTTCTCAAATCTAAAAGGAGAGAAATTTTTTAATCTATTAAAATTATTTTTAATAGAAACAAAAAGATGAGCATGATTAGACAAGGTTTAGCTTAAATAATTGATAGAAGTAATAGGCCATTAAGTAATCCAATGAGTATTAAAAAGAATTCGGTCCAACCTTTGCCAAAGTCTAAAGTTTTACCAAGTATAATTACAACCCTTAAAACCAATATTAATCAAATTACAATCAAGGATCATAGTGGAAAATTCTTTCATGGAATGAATATTACAAGAGCAAATGGATTTTGTAGTCAGGATGAAGTTTTCTTAACAGGGAATTTTTTAGGTGAGGATGAAGAATGAAACATTCAGAATTATCATGCCCAAGGATTTTGCAGTGAAAATAAATGATAGAAAATTTTTTAAATTAAATTTTTTGCATATAACTATATTTTTTAGATCCCAACCAGATTTCTTTTAGGTGTTTCTTCATATTGTCCAATTCAACAAGGATTCTAGCCATTAAAGGATGAGATTTTGTAATCGTTGCTTGATAAATTTACAACGACTGACCAAATAAGGCACTCACAACAAAAAGGAATTCATGATTTATGAAATGAATAGGAATATTGGGGAGAGAAATTCAAACTAGAAAAATTGGGGATTTTTTCTTAATATCAAATAGTGGAGTCATTTTTAGCAAACTCATTTGGGAATTGAAAACAAAATAAGATCGATAAGGCAAAACATGAGAGTAATCCAAGTCATTCATCAATTGAATTAAAATGTGGCAAGGATCAATTAAATGAATCATAAAAGCACCCAAAAGTTTCAGACTATGAAAGAAAGAGTGAATGTTTTCTAGATTAGGCCTATGAAGAGTAAACTTTCCAACCAAAGTTAATTCGCAAGTTTTTTTTCCACAATCAGAGCACACCACATGCATGTCTAAAAAAGAAGTCAAAATAAGTTCCATAGACTCACCTAAATAGCCATCCTTACCAGTGAGAACATCTTTGAATGATTTCGATGTAGTAGAAGCCAGGGTAGATGATGCCCTAGCAGGAACCATAGGATTTTTTTATTTTGCCCAAGGAATCATTAAAGAAGATGCCAAGTCATGATGTCACTCCAAGGAAGAGATGAAATCGACCAGTGCCTATCGATTCGAGAAGGAATCCAGTGAGAATTGTTAAAATCAATCTGCAAACAACATCTAGAAAGCCAAAAAATGAGATGGGAAAGGAAAATTGTAGAACACAAGGAGAGGGCTCGGGCAGCGGTATTTTTTCACTTTAATTTTATAATATTATTAAGGTTTATGGTTTATGGTTTAGGGTTTAGGGTTTAAGTTTTAGGGTTTAGGGTTTATTGTATAGGGTTTAGGGTTATGGTATTTATTTTTGGAGGTGGGACACCACACAGATCTTATGGGATATTTATTGAAGTAATCAAGTACTACATGAAGGTATGATGCACTATCTTAGCAGATAGAAATCATCACCCTATAATAGACCTAATCACATAATAAGGACTACTAAGGCATGTTGAGTCTTCGAATGTACGAGGGATCTTTCCTCTACTTTACATGGAAAAGTAAAGAAGGGTTTATATTTAGCCAAGTTCATTAGGTTCCCAATGGAGGCATGCCACCATAGTTAATTACATCATAAGGAATGAGAATTTCATAGGAATACTCTTGATGAAAGTAAAAATTAAGGTCTCCAAAGATTTCAATGCTAGACTATCAAAAGATTATTTATATTGAAAAATCAAATGGGTTTGTTCAAGGAGAAGACTTATTATTGAAGCCAAATGAGTAAGAAATGCACATGATATAAGGAAGCCTGAGAGCATTTCAAATTATCTTATGGGATTTATATGTTTGAAGTTGAAGAGATTAATTTTATTGAAGTTGACATTTTATTAGAAAGCTAGGACTTATAATCCAAAACTTAAAATTAAAATGCCTAAGGGGTGAATGAAGAATTTGAAGGAAATAGCTACTCGATCCTAAATCTAGGGAGCTTTGGCATAAGACAAAGCATGACCTAAGTCTGAGAAAAAGATGGGTATATGGTTTACCTCCATAAGAGGATAAACCACTCACGCTTATACAGAGTCATAGCCGCTATGTCCTCTTATGCTTTAAATTCATGTAGGCAAGTCTTTTGAGTTGCAAGATAGCTAGATTATTAAAGAGAGACTAGAGTCCTTAAATCCACCCCTAAGATACTAGAGGATGAGTGGTATGAGTAAGGACTTAATCTACAAAAGCAAAATCTTTTCAAATTAGGTTTCAATTTTGAGACTTCATTTTGATAAAGGCTTTAGGATTTTGATGCTTTTATGCATGATGAAAATAGGTTATGGGCCAAATCAGCTAAAAGATGGTGTTCTCCACCACAATGGATGCCCTTACAGGTCAAGCATTCCCTTATCATGCAAGGATGGAGATCCTTCATGTTCAAGAGAGAAAGAATATGCATGCACGTTATGAGACATTCAACCATTCAACTAAGGGATTGTTAAATATTTTAATTATCTTATTTAGAACCTAGGATTTATGGTGGGGTTATGATTTATTTTAAATATTAATTACGAGTTATTATTTGGGGTAGAGAAATTAATTTTATCCTAGGAGCCTAATCGCATCCAAGCCAGACATTAAAGTGTCAAATATATAAGAATCTAAGAAAGGCATGTTGTTTCTAATGCGTAATCTAAATACAACATCAAACAATTTTATAGACTACCATAAAAGAATAAAAGGTTGTCGGTTCCATCACACCAAAGAGAAAATGGGTAGCCTAGCTCTACCCATATACAAAATAGTATAAAATAATAATTACAATTATAATTGATAAATGCTATGGGGGTCTTCAAGTATTCATTATTCATGTCTCCTTCATTTCTTCATATCATTGCTTCTTTTGATGTGGTAGGCTTTAAGGCATCACATGGCACCCTAGGACTAAGCCATCTAGCCAATGCTCATCCTAAACCCCCATAGCACTAATCCTAATTCATAATACAAAATTATATTAAAAATAGGAAAAGTAAATCTAAGTACACCTGCAAAACAAGTGTTATCTAAACACACATAAAACTAAAGTAGTTACATCACATGCGTAACCAAGCCCACCTATCCTAACTTGGATTATGCATATGGGCTTAAGCAACCTCCAAAGAGAGCATTTACATTTATTTTTATCTGACCCCTTAAGCACAATCCCTTGGAAAAAAAATAATGTTATACTATCAACGAGCTACCATCCAACCTACGATCCATATTCCTAACATCCATCCTAAAAATATTATATCACAAAACAAAACACAACATCAACCATACAATCAACACATCGACTTAACCTAATTCTAAGTTCGATGACATAGTATTCTAGTGTGTGAAAAAAGGGATTGTGTGACAAGATATTACTAGGCTTCTTTAGTTTAAGTTTCATTTGGAGTTTGAATTTGTTTAAATTTTTCCTTTAGCTGGTTTCAATTTAAATGATTTAATTATTTATTTTACATTTTTATTTTACTTTTATTTAGTTAAAATGATATTTAGATTTTCAAGAATGAAGAGTAGAATGAATTCCATTTTTTGATGGAACTCAACATATTCTACATCCTAACTCCTTGAGAGTCTAACTAAGGTCCTTAAGTATCTTAATTAGCCCATTTGAATTTATGTGCTTGATTTTATTTGATTAATGTTTGTTTAATTTAAATTAGATTTTTAAATTTTGAGTTTACATAATCTTCATTTATTTTGATTGATTAATTTTGGATTATATATTTTGATTTAATTAAATTTTGATATTTCAATATCCTTAATATCTAATGAAGTTTAAGTTTATTTAATTTCATATATTCTGATTGATTAATTTTGGATTAGATATTTTGATTTAATTAAATTTTGATAATTCAATATCTTTAATTTCTAATCTTTTCTTTTTTGGTTTTAATTTCATATGATTATTATCATTTCAATGTTTTTTTTGAATTCATTGATTTTTATTTTTTTTATTTGAGTTTGATTTGGATTGGTGAATGTATTTTTATTTACTTATGATTTATTTGAAGTTTAATGTGTTCTTTCATTTGAATTCTAATTAAGGGTTTAACTTATTAAATTTAATCTAGTTTATATAAATGATTATCTCTTTAGCTTAACGATTATTCTCTTATCTTAGTTCAATAGGTTGTTTATTTGGATTTTATTTTTGTTTAACTTATTTTGGTATTGATTGAAATTTGGAGTAATTGGATATGGTTTAATAAATTTCAATTTTATACTTAATTTTATGTTTATTTGATTTAATTATGATATTTAGAATATGAATTACACAAGTTTGCTCATATTTGTTTCTTCACTTTAATTGTCTATGTCCCAAATGTGAGTTTATATATATATATATATATATATATATATATATATATATATATATATATCTTTTAAAATGTGATTAGAATTAGTTAAAAATTCCTCCAAAATTTTATATGAATAACTAATCAAATAAAGCTTAGCCAATTGTAATAGTTGAGTTAATTATAATTAAGGATATGTCACATAACTAAATTTTCTTTTTGATTTTAGAATCAACATATAACAATAAGAGATTAAATTGATTTTATAATTAACTTTCATAAATTATTCATACAACTTTTATATTGATTATAATATTTATAATACTATTGGTTTAGTTAATTTTTTTTCACTTTTTATACCAAGTTTTACTTAGATTTTATGATAATTTAATTTGCACTTTTTTTGTTTGATCACATATTATTTCTTTTTTTATTTTGTTTGGAATTCTAAAGATTAATTAACTCCTTTGTTTAGATTCGATTGAATTTAATAATAAATAAAATAAGGTAGATTAATCATTATCATTCAATCAAAAATCAAATGGCCCACGAGATAATCATGGCTTGGTCGATGGAATCAAATCACTATGCCATTTGACCTAATCAAAACTATTCATTTCAAACACATAAAATAAATAGTTTTACTTTTGTCTCTAAACTCTGGCCAAAAGGATTAAAAAGTAAAGTGAATGGGTTCAAAAGGTTGGATCCTAATGATGCTCACATTCAACATATCAAACATAAGATCCCTAAGGCTTTCTAAGTGTTTAAGAATTATACCTCACTAAAGCTAATTTCTAGTTGATTCCGATGAAGTGGAGGCTTCATTTAAAAGAAATGAAGCCCAATTGAGATGCTTGTTGGGTTGGATCAATACTTCATCTAGCATTTCTTTTCTTTGCTCATATGGTTCACTTTTAAATGCTTCCTCACCGATTGAAGATAGTGTTCATTGAATTGGTCAATTTGAAATGTACTTTGTTGAGACACCGGGAGCTTCACAAGATGTATCTAGGCTTGCCTCCTCACCAAGTATCCCATAAGCTTACTCACGGCTGCTACTTACCAAAGCTTCATCATTCTCATGGAAAAAATAGTTAGAAGCAAGTTGGAGGAAATATCTCCCTTACATATGCTTGGGTTGTGTAGAGAAGAGTAGTTCAAATGTAGGCCAATGGAGGGAAACCTGGATGGAGAATTGGAGGTTGTTGAATGTAGGCTAGAAGAAGGAAAGGAGGTTCAACATATAAAGAGATTAAAGTTACTTCGTATTTTGTAAGGAAATATGAAGAAGATCAAGTGTTGGCTCTAGAGAGGAAGAGAGGCGAGAGAGAGGCTTCGATGCTATAAGCATGATATTGAATTGAAAATGAGAGGGATGAGAAGAATTCCTCTAGCAGGAAAAAGTTTTAAGAGGACTAGATTTTGCATTGAGTTGTAGCGATGAATATTCTTATAGGTTATAGTGTCTCTTGACCTATGGGCTTGGGGATGAAGCTTTCCTGTGGATAAGAGTGTCAGGCATGAGTCTCTAGCTTGGTCTTCTCACACAAGTAAAAGAGAGGGAGGTGTGTGGCTAGTTTTTAAATCGATTAGAGGGGAGTAAGTACCAAATCGGCAAGAGGTTGTGATGTTGCTCCTGTGCGACTGATATGAAGAGTGAAGACAGATTAACAAAGGGACTCCAATCCTAAGTGGCTAGCCTTCGATCCGATGGAATGAGATGCAAGGATGGCTTTGACTACTTTGCATGAAGGAAGATATAGAGAAGGGAAGCTTCTCTTAAAATAAGGATGAGAGGCTCATGCAAAGAAAAAACTCCACTTTCTCATATAGTTAAATGAGATGAAAATGGAGGAGGAGATGGAATAGAGAGTGGAAAAGTCTCAATGATTGATGTTTTATAATTATCAGCGAGAAAATAAAATATTTTTATTATTTTATTTAAATTTCATTTGAATGATTTGATTATGAAATAAAAAATTCTTTATTATTATTTAATAAAAAGAATAGATAAATACAAAATAAACATTCTTTTATTATTTTGTCTTGGTGTCACAGATAAATGGAATTTTTTTTTGTTGTGTTTTTTTATAGACTTATTCATTTTTTTTATTTATAAATCTTCACAATCTTTAATAGTTTTGATATTATTATTTTAATTTAACTAAAGTTTATAAATTATATATACAATAACTAATTATTATTCAAATTGTGTATTTATTATTTATTTAGTAGTTAATTATTTGGATTTAAATTTATTCAAATTTATATTTGATGTTCAAATTTAATTATATTTCTATTTCAATTATACAATGACAATGTTGTTTGTTTCTTTTTGTTATATGATTGATTTTCTAATTTTGATAGCTTGATTTGCTTACTAATTATATTTTGTTTCACTTGGGCTTAATTGATTTAAATGATCAATATAGCTCAATTATGGTGTGTTTGCTTTACACTCAAGTTTGATTAAGTGTTTAAGATGATTTGGAGTAATTGATCTCACTTGATTTGATGCAGATTTAGATTTATGCCCATTTTGACCAAAATTGGGCTTAATGGGCCACATTGAACTTATTTGAGTTAAATGATCAAATTTATTAAATTAAACCATGGTTAGCTAAATTTTATCTAATTATAAATTTAAAATGATTTTGATGTTTGATTTGAATTAATTTTCAATTTAATTTGAATTTAGATTTAATAGCATCCATGGGTCTACTTGCATAAAATCAACCCATTTGGATCTTCATTAAATTTAGATATTTGTTTAGTTTTAGAATCAAACATGTTCATTTGATAATTTTGAGTCTTTGGAGTGGCTCAATTTGATCAAATTTTAATTTGTTGACTTTTGTCTTAGTGGAACCCACGTCTAGGTCAAATGACTTATTTTTTATTTCGTGTCCCATCTTGATTTCTTTTTTAGTCTATTTGTGTTTATGCATTGATTTCATGTTTTTGATTCAATTTAATTTAGTTTAATTTTGATTTAATTATTATTTTGACTTAGGTGATTTGGAGCTTATTTGTATTTTGGGTCAAATATGTTAGGTTTGACCTTAGCTTGATTGATTTGATTGTAGATTTTGGTATGGCTTGAAGTGATGATTGAAGGATTGATTAATTTATGAGAAAATCAATTGAGTTAGGTTTGATTTGGATGAGATTTCGCTAAGTCCATGAAATTGGCTTAAGGGTTTGGATTTGGATTTTATTTGATTTTGATTTAGGTTTGGATCATGATTTAAAGTTGAGTTTGAGTTTGAATTTGATAAATTGATTGAAGGTTTGAATTGATCTTTGAGAAAATCAATTGAATTTGGATTGATTTGATAAGGCTAAGTCTATAAGATAAATCATAGGCTTAGGAAGGATTTTGATTTTGGATTCGATCATGGACTTCAATCATTTGATTTGGATTTGAATTTAGATTTATATATTTAAATTGAATTTGAGTTTTGTTTGAGAAGGTGAACAAAGGTTGGATTTAGGCTATAGAGTAGGTGAGTCTCCTTAATCAAGGCATACACCCATGGTTAACCCTCTAAGTCTAGCTTAGGTTAAGTGTTCACCTAATTGCTAGAAGTGTCTTATGACTAAGGAAGTCTTAGTGTCTAGAAGACTCATGTCTAAGAAAAGAGGTTAAGAACTCACTCCAAAAGTGAGGTCAACAAAGGACCCCCAATAGTGGTGTAAGAAGGCACACACATATTGGCGTTGACTGAGATGATCAATAACATCCAAAAGATTTCAAGTACTAACGAAAATGATCTATGCGAAAGTTTTAAAGCTAGATAAAATCACAATCTTAGTGCAATGCAACTCAACGTATGCCAAGGGCATAAGACAGCAAAGTAGATTTTGTTGTAATTTCATGTTAAGGACATGAAGGAAGATAAGGGATCACATGCATTGGGCATGACATGTGAGAGGTTTATGCGAGGGCATAAAAGGAGAAATCCACTAAGGATTGAGTATATGAACCTTCCACTAGGAAGGTGTTCAAGCTATCCCTGGACATATGGATTTGAGTTTGATTGTGAATATGATTTGTTTTATTGTGTCTCCGTTGGGGATAAGAATATATAACTCACTAGGGATCAAGATCAAATTAATTTTAATTTATTTTATTTTAATTGATATGGAGGCATATCGCTAGGATATGGATTTGAATCGCTAGGATTGAGAATGTGAACCTTCCACTAAGGAAGCAGGTTCGCTATCTGCTAGGGATAAGAGTTTGATTGGATTTCTTATGGCTCCACTAGGGAGAATGATTTTGAATTGAGGGTACATCCGCTGGGGACATAAGCCTGGTTGAATTTGTTAGATTTAGATTTTGATTTAGGCTCCACTAGGAAAGACTAATTTGATTCTCACTAGGGTGAAGTTTGGTTTATTCAATATGTTTAATTTGACTATACCAAGAATGTTGGTTTTAAATTTGGTTGCATAAAGGAAGATGTGAGAGGTCGCTTCTCAAAAAAAATGGTGAGGATGAGGCTCAGACAAGGGAGAAAGCTCCGCTTTTCTCTCTGCCCAGTTCATGGGGATGAAAATGGGAGGAGATGGTATTCGAAACATGGAAAGGAGTCTCATGATTCTTTTTTTTTACTCGGATGGGAGGCTCAGAGGAGAGAGAGAGAGAGAGAGAGAGAGAGAGAGAGCGAGAGATGGCATGCGTGCTCCAAGTGGGTAAGATAAGATATTTTATTTTATTTTATTTTATTTTAAAGCTAGAGCAGTTTTCATTTGAATAGAAAATAAAAAATTATTTGAGATTCAGAAATAAAAGAGACTTGATCAAAGAATGATGAAATTTAATTAATAGAGACTGTATGTATATTTTATATATATTATATATATATATATATCAAATTTATTATATATATATATATATATATATATATATATATATATATATATATATATATATATATATATATATATATATATATATATATATATATATTTTTTTCTCTGGTGTCACATGACTAAGGATGGAATTTTTTTGTTATTATTTTTTAGACTTATTCTTTTTTTATTTATAATCTTCATAATTTTAATAATTTTGATATTATAGTTTTAATTTAACTAAAGTTTATAAATTATATATACTATAATTAATGATTATTCAAATTGTATATTTATTATTTATTTAGTAGTTAATTATTTTGATTTAATTTTAACCAAATTTATATTTGATGTTAAAATTTAATTATATTTCTATTTTAATTATACAATGACAATGTTGATTGTTTTTTGTTATATGATTGATTTTCTAATATTTATAGTTTGATTAGCTAATTATATTTTGTTTTAGTTTTGGCTTCATTGATTCAAATGATCAATTTGGCTCTTATCATGTTTGGGTTACACTCATGTTTGATTAAGTGTTTAAGATGATTTGGAGTAATTGATCTCACTTGATTTGATGTAGATTTAGATTTAAGCCCATTTTGACCAAAATTGGGCTTAATGGGCCACATTGGACTTATTTGAGTTAAATGATCAAATTTATTAAATTAAACCCAATGGTTGGCTAAATTTTATCTAATTATAAATTTAAAATGATTTTGGATGTTTGATTTGAATTAATTTACAATTTAATTTGAATTTAGATTTAATTGGATCATTTGGGTCTACTTGGGTTAGGTGGCCAAATCAACCCATTTGGATCTTCATTAAATTTAGATTTATTTTTTTTAAGACTCAAGCTTGTTCATTTGATGATTTTGAGTCTTTGGAGTGGCTCAAATTGATCAAATTTTAATTTGTTGACTTTTGTCTTAGTAGAGCTCACGTGGGTCAACTCTAGGAGAAATGACCTATTTGCTATTTTATGTCCCATCTTGATTTCTTTTTTTGTCTGTTTGTGTTTATGCATTGATTTCATGTTTTTGATTCAATCTAATTTAGTTTAATTTTTATTTAATTTGATTTTATTTGGACTTAGGTGATTTGGAGCTTATTTGAATATTTTGGGTCAAATGGGTTAGGTTAGGTTTGATATTTGCTTGATTGATTTGATTATAGATTTTGGTATGGCTTGAAGTGATGATTGAAGGATTGATTAATTTATGAGAAAATCAATTGAGTTAGGTTTGATTTGGATGAGATTTGGCTAAGTCCATGAAATTGGCTTAAGGTTTGAGGATTTTATTTGATTTGGATTTTGGTTTGGATCATGATTTGAAGTTGAGTTTGAGTTTGAATTTGATAAATTGATTGAAGGTTTGAATTGATCTTTGAGAAAATCAATTGAATTTGGATTGATTTGATTTGGCTAAGGCTAAGTCCATAAGATAAATCATGGCTTAGAAGGATTTTGATTTTGGATTGATCATGGGCTTCTCATTTGATTTGGATTTGAATTTGGATTTTGATATTTGAATTGAATTTGAGGTTTGGTTTGAGAAGGTGAACATAAGTCATTTAGCTATAGAGTGGGTGAGTCTCCTTAATCCCTAAGGCATACTAATCTATGGTTAACCCTCTAAGTCTTTAGGCTTAAGTTAAGTGTTCACCTAATTTCTAGAAGTGTTTTGTGACTAAGGATGTCTTAGTGTCTAGAAGACTCATAGGCCTAAGAAGAAGAGGTTGAGAACTCACTCCAAAAGTGAGGTCAACAAAAGGACCCACAATAGTGTGGTGTAAGACAAGGCACACACGACATGTATCGAGATGATCAACAACATCCAAAGGATTGCAAATACTAATGAAAATGATCTATGTCTAAGTCCGAAAGGTAGATGGAATCGTGATCTTAGGGTAATGCAACTCAACTTATGCCAATGGCATAAGAGAACAAAGTAGATTTGGTTGGAATTTCATGTTAAGGACATGAAGGAGATCTGCTAAGGGATCACACATGCATTGGGCATGACATGTGAGAGGTTTATGCTGAGGGCATAAAAGGAGAAATCCACTAAGGATTGAGTATATGAACCTTCCACTAGGGAAGGTGTTCAAGCTATCCAGGGATATGGATTTGAGTTTGATTGTGAATATGATTAGTTTTGGTGTGTCTCCACGAGGATAAGAATCTATAATCCACTGGGATCAAGATCAAATTAATTTTAATTTATTTTATTTTAATTGATGTTGATATTGAATCCTGGATTGAGAATGTGAACCTTTCACTAGGGAAGTAGGTTTGGGCTATCCGCTAGGGATAAGGGATTAATTGGATTTCTTATTGCTCTATTGGGAGAATGATTTTGAATTGAGGGTTCATCCACTGGGGACATAAGTGAATTTGTTAGATTTAGATTTTGATTTAGGCTCTACTAGGGAGACTAATATGATTTGCACCTCAGGGTGAAGTTTGGTTTGTTCGATATGTTTAATTTGACTCACTAGAAGGTTGGTTTTGAATTTGGTTTGTTATGGACCATGTGTGTGATGGACCCAGAGAAGGAGCCAGCCTTGGCCTATTTTAGATTTACAAATCCAAAGGGGTAGTCCACCGCCATGTGGTAAGAACTAAGTGTTGCCTTTCTGACTGCATTTGGAAGAAAGCATAATTATGTCTTCCAAAGTAGGGATATGGGTGATTGTCGATGGCACAATAAATCAAACCGACCTAAGGTGACATGTGAGTGCCATTGGGGATCTTACCTCAACTCAAGAGTAGTCTTGATGATTAATTTGATTTATATTGATTTGATTTGATTTAATTTAATTTATTGTGTTAAGTTGTGGACCCTATTGGTGTGCGATGGACCCACTGAGAAGGGGCTATGTGCCTTGCCCTATCTTAGATTTACAAGTCCAAAGGGGTAGTCTACCACCACGGTAGGACTATCGACCTGGTTACTGCAAGGGTTGTAAAGAAGAAAGCATTCGACTTACATCTTTCAAAGTGGGGAACAATCACGGGTGACTTGTTGATGGTGCAACAAATCAAACTTGACCTAAGGTGACTAATGAGTGAATGAGTCAAGACTTATGTCACCAAGAGTGATTAATTTGATTTGATGGATCCCATCGAGGTGCAATGGACCGCAGAGAAGGGGCTTTGGCCTTGGCCTATCTCAGATTTATCGATCCAAAGGGGTAGTCTACTTAAGGGTAAGACTATCCGACCTAAGGGGTGCCTTTCGGTGCAATACGTACCATGAAGAAAGCATAGTAGACTTACATCTTCCTAAGTGGACGAGCCACTTGGGGTGACCCATTGATGTATAATAGATCAACCCAACCTAGGGCTGCCCATCGGTGCAACGGTCATCGAAAGAATGTGTAGACTTACATCTTCCAAAAGAATGACCGCAGGGTAACTTGTTGGGCAAAATATATTGAACCTGACCTAAAGGCGACTACTAAGAGAGTGTTGTGGGGACTTATCTCAACTCAAGAGTAGTCAGGCAATTCCTATAGGGAGTTTTGACACTCTCTTGTTGACTTCATTTTGGAGGGAGTTCTCAACTTTTCATCATAGATCTAGGACTTTGTAGACATTAAGAGCTTAGTCTTAAGACACTTCTAGTGATTATGTGAACACTTAACCTAAGCCTAGAGATATATAAGAGTTAGCCATAGGAATAGGTTATGCCTTAGGGACTGAAGAAGACTTACCTACCCTATAGCCTAAACCCAATTTATGCTTTCCTCCTCAAACCAAACCTCAAATCCAACTCAAATACCAAATCTAAATCTAAATTCCAAAGCAAATGATTGAAACCCATAATCAAATCCAAAAAATCAAAACCCTTCCTAAGCCCTTTGATTTCATCTTATGGACTTAGCCTAACCAAATTCAATTGATTTTCCAAGATCAATTCAATCCTCAATCATTTATCAAATCCAAATCCAAATTCCAAACCAAATGATTAGAACCCATGATCAAATCCAAAATCAAAATCCTCTCAAAGCCTTATGGTGGAATTCCATAAACCTAGTTAAATCTCCTCCCAATTAACCCAAATTTGATTGATCTTCATGAATCATTTATATCTTCATTTATACTCACAAACATAAATGAGATATAAACTCAAATAGCCAAAACTAAATCAGCCTAAATCAAACCAAGCCAAATCCCTCTTAAGCCCTATGGACCTATCTCATAAGTTTAGCCAAATCTCATACAAATCAACCCAAAATCAATTGGTTTCTTTATAAACCTATTACTCTTCATTTATACTCATAAATTTAAATGAAACCCACCTTCCAATGACCAAAAAATAAATCAAACTAAATCACTCTACTTAAGCCCTTTTGACCTACATCCTTAAGCTTGGTCAAATTTGTTTCCAAACCACTCCAAACTCAAATGATTTTCTCATGAATCATTTATATCTTCATTTATATTATTAAATATCAATGAAATATAAATTCAAATAGGAAAACCAAATCCAAAATCAAATCAAAATCCAATTTATACCCTTTAAGCCAATTTCTTGGACTTAACCAAATCCTATCCAAATCAAGGCAAAACTAATGGATTTTCTCTTAAATCAATCATTCCTTCAATCATCTATCCAAATATAAATGAAAACTACAATCATCAAGCCAAATCAAAATCAACTTAAGTCGAATCCAACCTAGCCCATTATACTTGAAATATTCAAATGAACCAAAACTCATTTGAACCCAAACCAATTGCAATTGAATTTATATGTCAATCTCAAATCCATATATAAACTCACTTAAATTAAACTCAATTCAAAATCAAGCCAACTAAACATAATTAGCTCACTTGACCCAAAGTAGCCAATTTGGCCTAGATGAACTAAAATCCAATTCAATTCATATCAAAGTGAATTAAGCCAATCCAAAATTCATGTCATGATTGTTGATCATCCTAGGGTAATCAATTGGCATGAATAAACCAAGTCAACAAATGTTTGACCAAGTCAACCCTTTAACCCATATGAACTCAAACTAGCCAAACATAAACTAAATTGATTGCAACCAATGGCTCAAGTTCATTCCAAATTCATTATTGAACTTGACCAAAGCCATAATTGAGCCCAATTCGACTAGTTGGTCAACCTAACCCAACTTAGCCCAAATTGACCTAAAGGATCAAATTGGCCAAAATCTAAATTAAATCCAAATTGATTCAAACCAAAGCCTATAATCATTTTCAAATAACCAATTGAACTTGAACCAACACCCAACCCAATTAATTTGGCCAATTTGGTCAAATTGGTCAACTTGACCCATTTGACCTATATGAATCCAAAAGAGCCAAAATCAAATCCAAAGCAAATTGAACCAATGACACCAATACACTCCAAATGGTCATGTGAACTTGACCCAACCCTTGGTTTGACCCAATACGACCAATTGGTCAACTTGACCCAACTGAACCTAATTTGACCTAAATAGGTCAAATTAAGCCAAATCAAACCAAATGAACTCCAAATTACTCAAAATTTAGGCTAACCCACTTTTGACTCATCTCAAATCTGTCCAAATCAAATCCATTTCCAAATGACTAAGATACCCTTGGGCAAGGGCATCACATGAGGCAAATCACATGGGGTAATGGTCATTTCTCTTCCTTGGCAACTTAGCAATCCATTGGGCAACCTGGGCACCAAGGACATAGGTTAACTTGACCCAAGGGTGGTTGGGTCTGCCATTCATCATGGGAGGTGAAATGACCTCCCATTCCTATTGGAACAATAGGAAAGCCATAGCACACACACCACTCCCATGGCATCCACTCTCACACCCTACTCCACTCAAGAGAAGCTAGCTAAGGTGATTCCCTGCCCAAATTGAGCTCCCCATGATAGCCATTTGATCAAAATAGCCAAATAAAGCTAGCCATCCGATCCAAGGAATGAGGGGTATACCATCCTCATTCTCACTCAAATCTAGAGACACACTCGATTCAAACCTTGCAGCCAGAGATGCACACACCAGAGTGATTTCCAAGGTTTCCTGAGCTCCCCAACTCTTCCTCTATCAATTTATGAAAACATAAAATAGGGGATCCCCAATCCAATTCCATTTACTCAAACCTCCATCAAAGTGCAATTAACTTTTCACACCATCCTTGGAGAGACAAGGAGAATGAATCATCTCCCAAGCTTCGACGATCGAGGGTGGAGCTTGATCACCAGCCCACTTCCATCCTGCATCTTGGCCTTCCAAGCAATCCACTCAAATCAAAGCGTGCCACCCAATAGGGCTTTGTTTCTACTAAATGAAGCTTCCTCAATCTTTGGAACCACCGTCCTAAGCTAGTGAGGTATGCCATTGAAACTAACCTTTAGCTTAAAATGGTTTGGAGCTTTTTGAAGAAAATGTCATGAGATTTCCACCTTTAGATATCTTCATTTTGCTTCCTGATGGTGTGGAATCGATTTGATCTCCATTCAAACTCGAGTAAGCTCAGATCGAGCAACAAATGATGGACGGTCTCTATCTCTCACCACTCGGGAGGAGATAAGTCATGGACCATCTATTCCGCATGATTGGAATGGATGGTCCTGATCAAATCATGCTAGATCAACCAAATTAATCCTACTTAACTATGGGTTTGATCGTGGTCATCCAATCTTTGATCAAATGGCTCATGAGAAAGCGCCCACTTAACTCAACTATGATGTGATAACTTAAATAACCAATCTCATGGTGCCATGTGGAAAGCATGCATGCCAGATGCAAATTACAATTAGAGCTTCAATTAGGGTTAAGTAATCCATTTTTAATGATGAAACTTCCAAAATTCATAACTAATTATAGAAAAATCTAAAAATACAAATGGCTCATTCTAAAGTTATTTTAGAGAGGAATCCATTAAAATTATCCTTAATTAATTTTGAATTATAATTTTGGCTTAATTAAGGTTTAATTAAAAACTTAATTAATTTAATTACTCCTTAATTAATCATCCTATTGATTTCAAACTTTCTGAGGATGTTTAGGGAGATGACCTCTACCTCCCTTATTTTTCTTGGAATATATTGGTTGGTTAATTCAAGAAATTGATTGATTAATCCCTAATTACCTTCTTAACTTAATTAAGTGATAATTAAATATATGAATAGTAATTAATTAATTATATGGACTCCTTGTTGAATGAAAGGCTTAGGGAATGAGATTGGGGCTTCTCCCAATCCTTTCCCTAATTTTCATCTTTTCATCCAAAAAATACTAATTAATGATTAGTTAATTAATCAATGACTTAATTGGCTAAATTAAAACTCAAATTATATGAATTCATGCTTGATTAAATGGATAACTTATGGAATTAGGTTGGGACCTCTTTTCAAACCTTTTCTCTAAGTCCATCTCATTTTGAAAAGATAATCAAAAGTTGATAATTAAGAAAGAGAAAATGAATTAATGGACTAATCCTTTGATCAATTAAATTAAAATTTTAATTAAATCTAATTTCCTAATTAATCCTTGGGTAGTTCTTTAGGTGTTCAATAAAAAGAAAGCTAATGAAATTATGGTTAGCTCACATGTGTGAGAAAACCGTAAAAGTAATTAAGTGAGTTCCTTAAGCTTAATTAATTAATGATTGTGAATTGCATTAGCCCCTTTAATTTCATAGAGCATTGCTATTTACTTTTCAATTTATCTGCATATCATATTAGCACATAATTGTTTAATTACCTTTAGGTAACATAGGTAAGGGTTTAATTAATTGATTTAATCCATGCTTAACTTAACCAATTCATAAAATCAACCTAATTACTTTTCATTAAATCAAATTAATTCACATATGGGAATGGGATTTGGATTAGCAAATCTTTCTCACATTTCTTAAATCAAATAAAACATGAAAATGGCATTAAGGAACTTTGGTTTATTTTAAATGACCTTGTTTAATATGATTGTCCTTAGGAATTAATTAGATTGAATGAAATTATGTGCTTATGTTCTTTTATTTCTCTTCAATTGTATTAAATAATGTATGCCACTTGTAATCATGCATTCATCCTTTTCAAAAAATTAATCAAATAAAATGACTTCTTTTATGTCAAGTTGCATGTGTTGGCTTAAATTAAGAATATGTTTGGCTATTATCACTATTAAATAGAAAATTAAATGTAAAGTATATAAATCAACTATAACACATAGAGTAATGATAATTATGAGTATTTATAAGCTGTGGTTACAACTTAGAACATGTGATTTGAAGTTCTCTTTCTTTAATCTTCATGAATTCACATAAGGATATGAATATTAACAAGTGTATAGTTCATTTGAAAAGGACACAACACTTGCTTGGGTTTATTCTTATGTATATCCATGTTAGAATTTAGATAGAATTTTAGCTCACATGATAAAAAAAATCAAAATATAGTTCTTGCATGGTTTACATTCTTATAGTTGTTTGTACACTCATGAGTATTTAAGAATAATGGGTATATTTAGTCTGGACACTGGGATGCATGGCTTTTTAGCCCCAAGGAGGTTCCTACCTCATTCTCTGATCAAACAATGGTGAAGTACTTGCTTATAACTTTTATACACTTGTGTGTGCATTTGGCTAATGAGTGAAAACTCACCTTATTCCATATGCATAATTCAAAACAAAAAAATATAATTTTGCATGATTTCCATTCTTATAGTTGTTTATACATCCACATGTATTTGAGAATAGGGGTATATCTAGACACTGGGGACGATAGCTTTAAGTAGCCCCAAGGAGGTTCCTACCTCATTCACCTGGTCAAACAATGGCGAAGTACTTTCTTAGAAATTTCATACATTTGAATGTGTATTTAGCTAATGAATGAGAATCCTAAAAAAAAAATCATTCATGCATCTGCATTTAAATGTGCCAAAAAACATATGCATAGATATATTTAGGACTTAATCATATGCATACATATGATGGAAAGAAATGAACAAACATGTGTTGTGTGATAGTAATTAACTCCAATTAATCTTAAGATGCCTTTCTTATTGAATAAGATTATTTAAAGTGAACTAAACTTAGATTATTAAAATATGTAATAAGCCATTCATTAAAAAAGAATTGATTAATATGCTTTTGATGTGGCTTAAGGTAGGGATAAATGAGGGTGATCCTCTCCCTTTTTTTCTCTTTATAACACTTAGTTGTTAAGTGTAAACCAAGTGAAACAAAAGAAAACATTAAGTAAAACTTATAAATCAATTAAGCCACTTAAAGTGAAATCATCCTTTCTCACTCAGAAAATTATAACAGATCCTAGTTAAGACATACCACAAGAAGCTTTAATAGACACCTTAGATTAAGTCACCACTTTTATCCTTATGTTAGGTGCATGGTTTGATGTATGTTTGGTTTTATGATGTATTATTGTAGAATGGATCTTAGGTATATGCTTCATAGATGTTATGTGATTAGCCTAATTATGTTTTCTACAAGAGATTGTGCTTAAGGGATGCTTAAAATAATTATAAATGTTCTCTTTTGTAGTTTGCTTAACCCCTAAGCATAATCTAAGTTAGGACATGTGGACTTGGTTACCCATCTACAGGGTGCTAAGTCTAAATTATACATATAACTACTTGGTTTGTATGGTGTGTTTAGCTAACACTTATCTTGCAAGTATAGTTAGATTTACTTTTTTATATTTAAATGTAATTTTGCATTAGGAATCAAGATTAGTGTTATGGGGGATTAGGATGACTAGAGGCTAGAAGGCTTTGTCCTGGGAGGCCCCCGTGAAGCCTTTGAAGCAAGCAAATCCAATCGAGGAATGAAGGAGACATGAAGAATGAAGAAATGAAGACCTCCATAGCATTTATTTATTTGTAATTGTAATTATTCTTTCATATACCTAGTTGTATAAGGGTAGAGCTCGGCTACCCATTTCTCTTTTTGGGTTGTATGGTGGTACCCGACCTCACCGGTTTGTTTTTTTACATTGGGTTTATAAATTATTTGATATTTTATTTACAATTGCAAAATAGAAATGACAAGTCTCTTTCTAGTTTCTTCATATATGGTGAATTAATGTGTGATCTTAGGCTCTTAGGGAAAATTAATTTTTCTACCCCAACTATAACTCATAACCTCATTTAAAGCCTAGGTATTAAATCAAGATAACTAAAAGATTTAGCACCCCTTAGGATGTTGTATGCTTAATATCATGCATGTCATCTTGTTTCACTTTTGCTAAGAGAAGGTTTCATTCTTGCATGATAGGGAAGGCTTGACCTTTGAGGGTCTTCCTTGGTGAAAATACCTCTTTCTCTGATTTAGCCAATAACCTCATTTTATCATGCATTTAGACATAAAAAATCCTATAGCCTTTGTCAAAATGAACAGTCCAAAATTAAATAAAAATTGAAAAGTTTTACATTAGACTAAGTCATTATTCATACCACTCATGCTCTACCTCTTAGGGAGTGGGTTTAAGGACTTTAGTTTCTTTCTAAAAATAACATCCTAACCATCTTGCAAAACACATATGACTTGACCACATGGTTTTAAGGGAGTTAGTTGGCTTCCACTCCAAAGGGTTATAAGTCTATAGGGTGGTTTACCCTCTCTTATGGAGGTAAACAATATACTCATCTTTGCTTAGATTTAGGATGTTCCTTGGCCCTCACTAAATCTCCCTAGATTTATGATCTAAGGTTACTATTTTCCCTTGGGCAAAAAGCATAAGTCCTCACCTCTTAGCTTTTCAATAATCTTGTATCAAGATTATAAGTCCCAGCTTTCTAATAAATTTCAACTCAAACATGTAATCCTCCTCAATCTTTGAGATAATAATTACCTACTTTAATCAGAGTATTCTTCTAAGAATTCAATTTTCTTAGATGTAATTGACTATGGGCTTTCCCCATAGAACTTTAGAACCCTTAAAAAAAGGCTTAAATAACATTAATTTTATTTATTTTAGTTTCTTTATTTTATTTAGGTTTTATTTCATTTAGGGTTTTTTTTTTTTATTTATTTTAGGTTTTTTAGGTTTAAGTTTTTTAATTTTATTTTATTTTATGTTTATTTTATTTTTATTTTAGGTTTAATTTTATTTTATTTAAGTTTTTTTTTTATTTTATTTTAGGTTTTATTTATTTTATTTTAGTTTATTTTTATTTTTTTTTTTTTGTTTAGGTTTAGTTTATGTTTTTATTTTTTATTTTATTTTTTATTTTATTTTGGTTTAGGTTTTTTTTATTTTATTTTATTTTTAGGTTTTATTATTTAGTTTAGGTTTTTTATTTTAGGGTTTAGGGTTTAGGTTTTTAGGGTTTAAGGGTTAGGGTTTAGGGTTTAGGTGGGTTTAGGGTTTATGGTAGGTTTAGGGCAGGGTTTGTGGGTAGGGTCAGTTTAGGGTCTTTGTTATGGCTTTAGGGTTTAGGGTTTAGGGTTAGGGTAGGGTCAGGTTTAGGGTTCAGTCAGTTAGGGGTTTAGGGCTCATAGGTAGGTTTTATTTTATTTAGTTTAGTTTATTTTGTTTAGGTTAGGTTTATCTTATTTATTTTAAGTTTAGGTTTTATTTATTTAGGTTTATTTTTTTTATTTATTTTAGGTTTATTTTTAGGTTTAAGTTTATTTTATTTTATTTTATTTTTAGGTTTATTTTATTTTATTTTAGTTATTTTTATTTAGGTTTATGCTTTAGTTTTAAGTTTTATTTATTTTATTTTAGTTTATTTTTTTTTTTTGGTTTAAGTTTAGGTTTAGATTTAGGTTTAAGTTTTAGTTTAGATTTTATTTTATTTTGTTTTTTATTTTATTTTGGTTTAGGTTTTTTTAATTTTAAGTTTTATTTAGTTTAGGTTTAGGTTTTTAGCTTTTAGGGTTTAGGGTTAGTTTAGGTTTAGAGTTTAGTTTTGGTTTAAGGTTTGGGGTTTAGGGTTTTAGGTTTGTGGTTTGTTAGGTTTAGGGTTTTAGGTTTAGGTTTAGGGTTTAGGTTTGGTTTAGGTTTATGGTTTAGGTTTTAGTTTAGGGTTTAGGGTTTTTATTTTTTCTAACTGAGAAGAAATTTAGATTCAACATTTCTTTTTTTTTTATTTCATCAACCAGGTAACACACCAAGTTTTGTAAGACAAAAGCCACAACATTGATAATAAATGAGCATGCATAGAGCAAATCAAAAACCCTAGATAATTAGAACTGTCTCTCCTATATAGACACATTTCCATAAATAGCAGTTTGGAATGGCCGTATTTTAGTTTTTCTAGTTCCCATCAAAACCAAGCCGACCTCTCGAGTAGCAGGATCTACCATCATATTTTTGATCTCTCCCTCCACCACCACCACGACTATAATATCTATCACTCCTCTCACCTCCATAACCACCATTGCTCCGACCACCACCTCCATATCCATCAGCACTTCCAAATCCCCCACCACCACAGTGATAATCACCTCCTCCGCCTTTGCCTACACTGCCAGATCTAGACTAAGCCTATTTGATGGTGATGTCCCTGTCGTTAAGTTTCTAACAATTCTTAGGGTTTAGGTTTAGGTTTAGATTTAAGGGTTTTGATTTAGTTTTTAAATTATTTAGTTACTTTATGTTTAAGTTTAGGTTTTGGGGTTTAGGGTTTAAGGTTTAGGGTTTAGGGTTTATGGTTTTATGGTTTGCTTAGAATCCAGGTCAGGTCAAGTTGCTAAGTTTAGTGTTTAGAGAGTTAAGGGTCCCAGGGTGCAGGTCATTAGGTCAGGGCCCAGGGTTGGGCCTGGGTTAGGGCTTAGGAAAAGGGCCTGTGGGTGGAGTGGAAGGAGGTAGGGCCTGGGGAGCCTGGGATTTGGCTCATCAGGGCCCAGGGCCCAGTGTCAGGGTGGGTGGCCCAGGGCCCAGGCCTTGTGGGCCCAGGGCCCAGGGCCCAGGCCTAGGGCCCATGGCTCAGGGCCTCATCTGGGCCCAGGGCCTAGGGCCAGGCACTTTAACAGACAAAGCCGGCCTAGGGTCCCAGAGCCTGATTTAGGGCCCAGGGCCCAGCACTGGGGCTTTGGCTGGGCCTAGGGCCTAGAGTTAGGGCCCAGTCTAGGGCCTGTGGAGAGCAAGGCTCAGGGCCCACCATCTTGTTATAGGGTACACCCTCAGGGTTATAGCATGGCAGGGTTTGGAGGGTCAGGGCCCAGATGGTCTAGTGGTTTAAGGAGTTTAGGGTTTTAAGGTTGATTCATGGCCTGGTTCAGTAGACCCAGCCAGGTTTACCAGGGTTTAGTTTAGTTTAAGTTTATTTATTTTAGTTTTAGCTTTAGGCATAATTTATTTTATTTTAGCTTTAGGTTTTATTTTGTTTAGGGTTTAGGTTTTATTTTCTTTATTATAGCTTTTTATTTTAGGTTTATTTTTATGTTAAGTTTTTATTTAGTTTTATTTTATTTTATTTTGTTTTTATTCTTATTTTAGGGTTCATTTTATTGTATTTAGGTATTTTATTTTTTTTTAGTTTGTTTATTTATTTTATCTTTAGTTTAGTTTCTTATTTTTTTAATTTATTTTAATTTATGTTTAAGTTTAGGTTTCGTTTTGGTTTAGGTTTTAGTGAGATTTTATTTTATTTTGGTTTTAAATTTTATTTATTTTATATTTTAAGTTTCACTCTAGTTTTGGGTTTTTAGTTTGTTTTAGTTTAGGCTTGCTATTTTAGTGGTTAGTTTAGGT
>JAKCPB010000702.1:0-70178 GCA_021442155.1 Cymbidium sinense | reverse complement strand
AGTTTTAAGATTTAGTGTTTAGGGTTTAGGGTTTACTTATTATTAGTATTAGTTATTAGTTAGTTAGTTTTTGTTATTAATTATTATTAGTTTAGTTATTAGTTAGTTTATTAGTTTATTAGTTATTATTTATTAGTTTTAGTTTAGTTAGTTATTTATTTATTAATTATTAGTTATTAGTTAGTTATTATGTTATTAGTTTTAGTTATTTAGTTTTATTAGCTTTATTAGTTTTAGTTAGTTTTATTTGTCTTAGTTTAGTTTTATTAGGTTTATTATTATTAATTTTTAGTTTAGTTATTTAGTTTTAGTTATTAGTTATTATTAGTTAGTTTTATTATTTAGTTTTGGTTAATTTTATTATTAGTTTATTTTATTAGTTAGTTTGTTATTATTATTATTAGTTATTTAGTTATTAGTTTAGTTTTATTTAGGTTTTTTAGTTATTATTTTAGTTATTAGTTATTAATTATTATTTATTATTAGTTAGTTTTATTAGTTTATTAGTTACTAGTTAGTTATTAGTTTATTAGTTTATTAATTAGATTTTATTAGTTATTAATTATTAGTTTTGTTTTTTAGTTATTATTAGTAGTTATTATTAGTTATTAGTTATTAGTTTATTTATTATTATTTATTAGTTCATTTATTAGTTTAGTTTTTTAGTTAGTTATTATTATTATTAGTTAGTTTAGTTATTTTTTTGTTATTAGTTAGTTTCATTATTAGTTTATTAGTTCTAGTTTTTTAGTTAGTTATTATTAGTTTTATTATTAATTATTTGTTTAGTTATTATTAGTTAGTTATTAGTTATTAGGTTTATTATTAGTTATTCATTATCAGTTTCATTAGGTTTTTAGTTTAGTTATTATTATTTAGTTATTTTAGTTATTAGTTTTTAGTTTATTATTAGTTATTATTATTATTTAGTTTTTAGTTTATTATTATTTTAGTTATTATTAGTTATTTAGTTATTAGTTTTTTAGTTTAGTTAGTTTAACTATTAGATTAGTTATAAGTTAGTTATTAGTTATTAGTGTTTTAAGTTTTATTTGTTATTCATTTTATTAGTTTTAATTAGTTATTATTATTAATTTTAGTTATTAGTTTAGTAAGTTTAGCTTTTATTTTTTTTAATTTTAGCTATTAGTTTTAGTTATTAGTTATTACTTATTTATTTTAGTTATTTATTAGTTTATTAGTTAGTTATTAGTTATTTATTATTTTTATTATTTAGTTTATTAAGTTTTATTATTTATTAGTTAGTTATTTAATTATTAGTTTATTAGTTAGTTAGTTTATTATTTAGTTATTAGTTAGTTAGTTTTATTAGTTATTAAGTTTAGTTATTAGATTTAATTTATTAGTTATTATTTAGTTATTTAGTTTTATTATTAGTTCTATTAGTTTTTATTAGTTATTAGCATCGTTTAGTTAGTTTTATTTAGTTATTAGTTTATTATTTACTATTAGTTAGTTATTAGTTTATTAGTTATTAGTTTAGTTTTGTTATTAGTTATTATTAGTTATTAGATTATTTATTTATTAGTTATTAGTTAGTTATTATTAGTTATTATTAGTTTAGTTTAGTTATTTAGTTTTTATTTAGTTATTATTAGTTTAGTTAGTTTTTGTTAGTTCAGTTATTTGCTTATTAGTTCTTTATTAGTTAGTTTTAGTTATTAGTTTAGTTATTTAGTTTTTATTTAGTTATTATTAGTTTAGTTAGTTTTTGTTAGTTCAGTTATTTGCTTATTAGTTCTTTATTAGTTAGTTTTAGTTATTAGTTTAGTTATTTATTTTTTAGTTTATTATTTATTAGTTTTTTTAGTTTAGTTTAGTTAGTTTTATTAGCTTATTTAGTTTTTAGTTTATTAGTTTATTATTATTAGTTTTATTAGTTATTTTTATTAGTTATTAGTTATTAGTTTAGTTAGTTTTATTAGTTATTAGTTATTATTATTAGTTATTAGTTAGTTTTATTAGTTTATTATTAGTTAGTTAGTTATTAATTTTATTAGTTTGTTTATTATTTTGTTAGGTTTTAGTTATTTAGTTTAGTTAGTTATTATTTTGTTATTATTATTTAGGTTTTACTTTATTGGTTATTAGTTTAGGTTTTATTATTAGTAGTTATTTTTAGTTATTAGTTTATTAGTTTAGTTTTAGTTAGTTATTTAGTTATTAGTTTATTAGTTATTTATTAGTTTTATTAGTTTATTATTTTTAGTTAATTATTATTTAGTTATTATTATTTATAGTTAGTTTAGTTAGTTTTATTATTATTATTATTTATTAGTTAGTTTATTAGTTACTTAGTTTATTAGTTTATTAGTTAGTTAGTTTTAGTTTAGTTTTATTAGTTATTTTACTAGTTTATTATTAGCTATTAGTTTATTATTTTATTAGTTATTATTATTTGTTAATTAATTAATTTTTAATTATTTATTAGTTATTTTTATTTTTATTAGTTTATTAGTAGTTATTAGTTTAGTTTTATTAAGTTTAGTTATTTTATTTATTAGTTAGTTAGTTTTATTAGTTTTATTATTTAGTTTTTATTAATTTTAGTTAATTATTAGTTTTTAGTTAGTTTTAATAGTTTAGTTAGTTAGTTTTAGTTATTTTATTATTAGTTAGTTAGTTAGTTATTTATAAGTTATTAGTTAATTTTAGTTATTATTTTAGGTTATTAGTTTAGTTATTATTTAGTTTAGTTATTTATTATTAGTTATTAGTTATTTGGTTTAGTTAGTTTTTATTAGTTAGTTATTAGTTTATTCATTATTAGATTTTTTAGTTTATTAGATTAATTATTAGTTATTAGTTTTTAGTTATTTAGTTATTTAGTTTAGTTATTATTATTAGTTATTGGTTATTAGTTTAGTTTTTAATTTAGTTATTATTAGTTATTAGTTTAGTTTTATTTGCTTGATTTAGTTATTAGTTTTATTAGTTAGTTTTTGTTAGTTATTAATATTAATTATTAGTTAGTTAGTTATTAATTAATATTAGTTTTATTAGGTTTTAGTTTTAGTTATTAATTAGTTTAGTTTATTAATTAGTTTGATTAGTTATTAGTTATAGTTACTTATAGTTACTAGTTAGTTAGTTATTAGTTATTGGCCATTAGTTTCATTTTATTAGTTAGTTAGTTTTAGTTATTAGGATTTTAGTTTTTTCATTATTAGTTTTGGTTATTAGTTTATTTGTTATTTATTAGTTTAGTTTTATTAGTTAATAGTTTTAGTTATTATTTGTTTTTTAGTTATTTATAGTAGTATTTAGTTATTAGGTTTATTATTATTTTAGTTTATTTATTAGTTAGTTAGTTTACTTTATTATTATACATTATTTATGTTAGTTTTAGTTTAGTTATTAGTTAGTTCATTAGTTTTATTAGTTATTAAGTTTAATTTTTATTAGTTATTAGTTTATTAGTTAGTTAATTTTATTATTATTTAGTTATTTAGTTTAGCATTTTTAGTTTTATTTATTAGTTAGTTAGTTAGTTATTAGTTAATATTATTATTATTTTTAATTTTTATATATTAGTTAGTTTTATTAGTTTTAGTTTAGTTTAGTTTTAGTATTTGTTATTTAGTTTTTATAAGTTATTAATTAGTTTTACTTATTAGTTATTATTTTATTAGTTTTATTAGTTTTAGTTTTAGCTTAGTTTTATTAATTAGTTAGTTATTATTAGTTTGTTATTTTAACCAGTTAGTTTATTTTTTAATATTATTAGTTTGTTATTATTTAGTTTATTATTAGTTTTTAGTTAGTTAGTTATTATTAGTTAGTTAGTTATTTATTTTATTAGTTATTATTTATTAATTATTAGTTAGTTAGTTTTGGTTTTTTTTAGTTAGTTATTATTCAATTTTTAATTTTAGTTATTTATTAGTTTATTAGCTATTGGTTATTTATTAGTTTTTATTAGTTAGTTAGTTGGATTAGTTTATTATTAGTTTATTTTAGTTTATTATTTTTATTTATTAGTTTAGATTATTAATTTATTAGTTTAGTTATTTAGTTAGTTTATTAGTTATTAGATAGTTTAGTTATTTAGGTTTAGTTTTTAGTTTAATTATTAATTTTGTGGATATTATTAGGTTAGTTATTAGTTATTAGTTACTATTTAGTTTATTAGTTATTATTAGTTATTAGTTTTAGTTTGGTTATTTAGTTTATTAGTTTATTTGTTTTAATAGTTATTTAGATTTTAGTTTTTAGTTATTAGTTATTAGTTTATTAGTTTTTAGTTTTATTATTTCTTTTATTAGTTTGTTTTATTTAGTTAGTCTAGTTTATTAGTTATTTACTAGTTTATTATTATTAGTTTTAGTTATTAGTTTAGTTTATTAGGTTTATTATTAGTTAGTTATTATTTATTAATTATATTAATTAATTACTTAGTTTTTATGGTTATTTATTTGATTAGTTATTAGTTTTCATTTTATTATTATTAGTTAATAGGTTTTTATTAGTTTTATTAGTTATTATTAGTCACTTAGTTTTAGTTAGGTTATTTATTTATTTGTTATTATTAGTTATTATTAGTTATTAGTTATTTATTATTTAGTTTTAATAGTTTATTATTAGTTATTACTTATTTTATTTAGTTTTATTATTTATTATATTTAGGTTTATTAGTTAGTTAGTTTATAGTTTAGTTATTAGGTTTAGTTTTTATTTAGTTAGCTTTTTTATTAATTTATAGGTTATAATATTTATTTATTTAGATTTATTAGTTATTTATTATTAATTTTATTATTAGGTTTAGTTATTATTTTTATTATTAGTTTTATTAATTAGTTTTATTATTATTTTAGTTTTAAATTACTATTTTATTTATTTATCACTTATTTAGTTTGTTATTATTAGTTTTAGTAAGTTTTTATTGGTTTAATCAGATTTTAATTAGTTTAATTAGTTTTTATTTAGTTATTTATTAGTTAGTTTTATTAGTTAGTTATTTAGTTTTATTAGTAATTATTATTAATTTTAGTTTATTATTTTATTAATTAGTCATAGTTTTTTTTTAAGTTTTTTTTAGTTTAGTTATTTAGTTATTTAGTAATTAGTTTTTAGTTATTAATTATTATTAGTTAGTTAGTTTAGTTTTTAGTATTATTATTAGGTTTTTAGTTATTTATTATTAGTTTTTTAGTTTAGGTAGTTATTAATTAGTTATTAATTATTTAGTTAGTTATTTGTTATTAGTTTATTATTAGTTTTATTATTACTAGTTATTAGTTTTGTTATTATTAGTTAATTATTAGTTTAGTTATTTTTTTTATTATTAGTTATTAGTTTGTTAGTTAGTTTATTAATAGTAATTATTTATTAGTTTATTAGTTTATTAGTTTTATTATTAGTTATTAGTTTAGTTATTATTAGTTTATTAGTTTTAGTTAGTTATTAGTTTATTTGTTATTAGTTATTATTAGTTTTTTTAGTTATTAATTTTATTAGTTAGTTATTATTTAGTTATTATTAGTTATTAGTTTAGTTTTAGTTTAGTTAATTATTATTAGTTTATTATTATTATTAATTATTAGTTATGTTATTTTTGTTATTATATTCTTAGTTATTATTAGTTAGTTTAGTTAGTTTGTTATTATTTGTTAATTAGTTTTTAGTTAGTTATTAGTTAGTTTAGTTTATTAGTTTTAGTTTAGTTAGTTGTTATTATTATTATTAGTTTTTAATTTTATTATTATTTAGTTAGTTAATTTTAGGTTTATTAGTTTGTTTAGTTTTATTAGTTTATTAGTTATTAGTTATTAGTTATTAGTTTATTAGGTAATTAGTTTATTATTAGTTTACTTTTTAGGTTTTTATTAGTTATTAGTTTAGTTATTTATTTATTTATTATTAGTTATTTATTATTAGTTATTAGTTTAGGTTTTTAATATTATTTAGTTATTATTTATTAGTTTAGGTTAGGTTTTATTAGTTAGTTATTTTTTATTAGTTTCTTATTAGTTTTAGTTATTTAATTATTAGTTATTATTATTAGTTATTATTAGTTAGTTTTATTATTAGTTTGAGTTAGTTTAGTTTGTTATTAGTTATTTACTTTAGTTATTTTTTAGTTTATTCATTTATTAGTTATTAGTTATTAGTTATTAGTTCTTAGTTTTTAGTTATTAGTTAGTTATTAGTTAGTTAGTTTTCTATTTTAGTTTTTAGTTATTAGTTATTATTATAATTTTATTATTAGTTATTATTTTTTTACTAATTGGTGTTTTAGTTTAGATTTTATTTAATATTTTATTAGTTTAGTTTATTAGTTTATTAGTTTAGTTAGATTTTATTAATTATTAGTTTTAGTTTTTATTAGTTATTAGATTATTATTATTATTATTATTAGTTTTAGTTATTATTATTATTAGTTTTAGTTATTAGTTATTAGTTTAGTTATTTATTAGTATTAGTTATTAGTTAGTTATTTATTATTAGTTATTATTTAGTTTAATTATTATAATTAGGTTTAGTTAGTTAGTTTTGAGTTTATTAGTTTATTATTATTAGTTAGTTATTAGTTTATTAATTTTAATTAGTTATTTAATTAGTTGGTTATTATTAGTTATTAGTTATTTTAGTTAGTTTATTTATTTAGTTTTATTAGTTTTTAGTTATTTAGTTTATCATTATTATTTTATTAGTTATTAATAATTTTATTAGTTATTATTATTATTATTAGTTAGTTAGTTTATTAGTTTTATTATTTTAGTTTATTAGTTATTATTAGTTAGTTTTAGTTGTATTTAGTTTATTAGTTATTATTTATTAGTTATTAGTTATTAGTTAGTTTTTATTATTGGTTAGTTAGTTATTATTAGTTTTTAGTAATTATTAGTTAATAAGTTAGTTAATTTTATTACTAGTTTTAGTTAGTTTATATAGCTAGTTTTTATTTATTAGTTTATTATTATTAATTATTAGTTTATTAGTTTATTAATTTTAGTTATTATATTTTAGTTAGTTTTATTTAATAGTTTTAGTTTTATTATTATTTAGTTAGTTTTTAGTTATTGTTAGTTTATTAATTTTAGTTAAGTTATTGTTAGTTATTATTAGTTATAGTTATTATTTATTATTAATTATTAGTTTAGTTATTATTTAAGTTTTATTTAGTTATTAGTTTAGTTTATTAATTATTAGTTATTAGTTATTAGATTTTATTATTAATTAGTTATTTAATTTTAGTTATTAGTTTTATTAGTTTATTATTATTAGTTTTTTAGTTATTAGTTATTAGTTATTTATTTATCTTTTTATTATTCTGTTAGTTATTAATTTTTAATTATTATTAGTTTAGTTATTAGTTTAGTTTATTAGTTAATTATTTAGTTTAATTATTAGTTTAGTTATTAGTTATTATTAGGTTTAGGTGTTTAGTTATTAGGTTTTTTAGTTTAGTTTAGTTATTAGTTTAGTTAGTTCTATTAATTATTATTATTAGTTAGTAGTTTTAGTTATTAGTTTGGTTATTATTTTTATTTGTTATTTGTTATTAGTTAGTTATTATTATTAGTTATTAGTTATTGTTATTAGTTTATTAGTTTATTAGGTTTAGTTTTATTATTAGTTTTTTTAGTTTTATTATTTATTAATTTATTATTACTATTAGTTAGTATATTTATTAGTTTAGTTATTAGTTTTTAGTTAGTTAGTTTATTTTTTTGGTTTAGGTTTAAGTTTAGTTATTAGTTATTAGTTATTTTGTTTTAGTTTATTAGTTTATTAGCTTAGTTTATTAGTTTTTAGTTATTTAATTTATTAGTTATTGGATTTAGTTATTTGTTAGTTTTTAGTTTTATTATTAGTTTATTAGGTTTTATTTTATTTGTTAGTTATTAGTTTAATTTTAGTTAATTTAGTTGGTTTATTTTTTTTATTATTTATTATTATTTGTTTAGTTATTTATTTATTAGTTAGTTATTAGTTTTATTATTATGTTTATTAATTTTAGTTTTAGGTTTAGTTATTAGTTATTAGTTTTATTAGGTTTTAATTTATTTATAATTAGTTATTAGTTAGTTATTTATTAGTTATTAGTTTATTTAGTTTTATTAGTTATTTAGTTATTAGTTTTATTAGTTTTATTTATTAGTTAGTTTTATTATTATTTGTTTAGTTTTTTTATTAGTTACTAGTTATTTTTTTTAGTTATTAGCATTAGTTTATTAATTTAGTTTTTAGTTAGTTTTATTTATTAGTTATTAATTATTACTTATTAGTTTGCTATTAGTTAGTTAGTTTTTTTAGTTAGTTAGTTTTAGTTTTTATTAGTTTGTTTATTACTATTAGTTATTAGTAGTTATAAGTTATTATTAGTTTCATTACTATTTATTATATGTTATTAATTATTTTAGTTTAATTAATTATTTAGTTATTTTTTATTAGTTTTTTATTAGTTTATTTATTAGTTAGTTTAGGTTTAGTTATTAATTATTAGTTTATTAGTTTTATTAATTTTATTAGTTAGTTTATTAGTTTTAGTTTAGTTATTGGTTTATTATTTTATTCAGTTTAGTAAGTTTAATTAATTATTATTAGTTAGTTATTAGTTTATTAGTTTAATAGTTATTATTATTATTATTATTATTATTTATTATTATTTAGTTATTAGTTAGTTATTATTTATTTATTAGTTTTAGTTTATTAGTTTATTTAGTTTAGTAATTAATTAGTTAGTTTATTATTATTAATTTTAGGTTTAGTTATTAGTTTACCTAGTTTTTTAGGTTTATTAGTTTTAGTTTTTTTTTTAGTTTAATAGTTATAAGTTTATTTTTTTAGTTTTATTAATTATTAGTTATTAGTTATTAGTTTTAGTTGGTTTTTAGTTTATTAGTTTTACTAGTTTTAGTTTAGTTATTATTATTAGTTATTAGTTTAGTTAATTATTAGTTATTATTAGTTAGTTAGGTTATTTATTAGTTAGTTAGTTTATTATTAATTATTAGTTATTATTATTAGTTATTATTTAGTTTTAGTTAGTTAGTTAGTTATTAGGTTTAGTTTTATTAGTTTATTTATTTAATTTTTTAGTTTTATTAGTTTATTAGTTTTTATTAGTTATTAGTTTTAGGTTTTTTATTAGCTATTTTATTTATAGTTATTATTTAGATATTATTAGTTAGTTAATAGTTTATTAGTTTAGTTTATTAGTTTACTAGTTAGTAGTTAGTTTTGTAGTAGTTTATTATTATTAGTTATTATTAGTTTTAATTTAATATTATTATTATTATTAGTTATTATTTTTAGACACCTTAGTAATTTTATTTTGTTTTAGTTATTATTATTAGTTATTATTTTTTAGTTATTAGTTTAGTTAATTATTAGTATTATTAGTTAGGTTATTAGTTAGTTAGTTAGTTATTAATTATTAGTTATTATTATTAGTTATTAGTTAGTTATTTAGTTAGGTTTTATTAGTTTAGTTTATTTAATTTTTTAGTTTATTAGTTTATTAGTTTTTATTGGTTAGGTCTTATTACATTAGTAGTTAGTTATTTATTTATATTAGTTATTAGTATTAGTATTATTAGTTATTTTATTATTAGTTTAGTTAGTTATTTTTAGTTTGTGGTATTAATTAATTATTATCTTAGTTTTAGTTATTAATTATTATTATTATTAGTATTATTAGTTATTATTTTATTAATTATTTTATTAATTAATTTAGTTTTAGTTATTAGTTAATTTAGTTACCAGTTAATAGTTTATGTTAATTTTATTGTTTAGTTATTAATTATTATTAGTTTAGAGATTAGTTAGTTTAGTATTTTATTTAGTTTATTTATTAGTTAGTTTATAGTTTTTTATTAGTTTTTTATTTATTAGTTAATTTATTATATTATTGTAGTTATTAGTTAGGTTATTATTCATTTAGTTTTAGTTTAATTTTTATTTTTGGTTTTATTAGTTAGTTTTATGTTTATTAATTTAGTTATTTAGTTTATTATTATTAGTTTTTAGTTTTAGTTATTATTAGTTATTAGTTTATTTATTAGTTTTTAGGTTTAGGTTTTAGTTTATATTTTAGTTAGTTATTAGTTTTATTTATCATTTTGTTATTAGTTTAGTTTTTATTAGTTATTAATATAATTTAGTTATTATTAGTTTTTAGTTATTAATTTTAGTTGTTAGTTTAGTTATTATTAGTTATTAGATTTTTATTAGTTATTAGCAAGTCATTATTATTATTAGTTAGTTAGTTTAGTTATTTATTAGGTTATTATCAGTTAGTTATTATTATTTATTAGTTATTAGTTATTAGTTTTGTTATTATTTAGTTTTTTAGTTAGTTATTAGTTATTAGTTATTTAATTATTTAGTTTTTATTAGTTTATTAGTTTAGTTATTTAATTTTTAGTTTTTAGTTTTATTATTAATTATTAGCTTAATTATTAGCTAGTTATTATTAGTTAATTAGTTTATTAGTTATTAGTTTCAGTTAGTTATAATTAGTTAGTTAGTTTTTATTTATTATTTTTAGTTCTTAGTTATTATTTTATTAGTTTATTATTGTTAGTTATTAGTTTAGTTATTTAGTTATTAAATATTAGTTATTATTAGTTTTGTTATTAGGTTTTATTAGTTATTAGTTATTTTTATAATTAGTTGTTTAGTTATTTTATTTGTTATTATTATTACTAGTTTTATTATTAGTTATTAGTTTTCTTTGTTATTAGTTTATTTATAATTAGTTAGTTAGTTAATAGTCATTAGTTTATTAGTTAGTTAGTTAGTTTAATTAGTTGTTAGTTTAGCTTTTTAGGTTATTTAGTTATTTAGTTTTATTATTAGTTTAGTTATTACGTTTTTATTTAGTTATTAGTTATTAGTTATTGTTAGGTTTAGTTATTAATTAGTTTTATTAGTTATTTTAGTTAGTTTTATTATTATTTTTAGCTATTGGTTTTAGTTATTATTATTAGTTTTATTTATTAGTTAGTTACTATTAGTTAGTTTTAGTTTATTAGGTTTTATTAGTTATTATTAGTTTTAGTTATTATTAGTTATTAGTTAGTTTAGTTAGTTATTTATTAATTTATTAGTTATTAGTTATTTTTATTATTAATTATTATTATTAGTCTTATTAGTTTAGTTAGTTTTTATTAGTTTAGTTTTATTATTATTATTATTATTATTTAGTTAATAGTTTATTAGTTTAGTTATTACTAGTTTATTTTTATTAGTTAGTTTAGTTATTAGTTTATTAGTTTAGTTTATTTTTTTATTAGTTATTATTAGTTATTAGTTTTAGTTATTAGTTATTAGTTTAGTTAGTTTTATTAGTAATTATTTATTATCATTATTAGTTAGTTTAGTTATTTTATTAGTTATTAGGTTTAGTTATTAGTTATTAGTTTTAATTTTTAGTTTATTAGTTTTATTTAGTTATTATTAGTTAGTTTTTTGTTTAGTTACTAGTTTTAATTATAGTTTTTTATTATTTAGTTATTATTTATTAGTTAGTTAGTTAATTTTTTATTATTAGATTTATTCGTTATTAGTTTAGTTATTAGGTTTTATTAGTTATTAGTTTATTAGTTTTTATTAGCTTAATAGTTAGTTTATATTTTGTTTTTTAGTTATTATTATTATTATTTACTTATTAGGTTTTTAGTTAGTTATTAGTTTTAGTTTATTAGTTATTTAAGTTTGATTAGTTATTATTTATTATTAGTTAGTTTTTGTTTTAGTTTTTAGGTTTTTTAGTTGTTATTTTTAGCTATTAGATATTTAGTTATTTAGATTTAGTTTTTAGTTTTTATTAGTTTAATTTAGTTATTAGGTTTTTAGTTAGTTTTATTTATTATTTTATTATTATTATTATAACTATTATTATTATTGGTTAGTTTTTATTTTATTAGTTAATTTTTATTTAGCTAGTTTAGTTTATTATTAGGTTTAGTTTTTATTAGTTTATTAATTATTAGTTTTATTAGTTTAGTTTACTAGTATGATTAGCTTTTTAGTTTTATTATTTTAGGTTTATCATTATGAGGTTATTATTTGTTATTTTATTATTGTTAGTTATTATTAGTTTATTTTATTAGTTTTTATGATTACTTATTTATTTGTTTTTATTAGTTATTAGTCTTTTAATTATTAGTTTAGTTATTAGTTTTTCTAGTTATTAGTTTTTAGGTTTAGTTAATTAGTTATTTATTATTAACTATTAGTTTATTAGTTTAGGTTTTTAGTTTTTATTAGTTATTTTTATTATTAGTTAGTTTTTTCATTTATTATTAGTTAGTTTTTATGTTAGTTTTTTACTAGTTATTATTAGGTTTATTATTTATTAGTTTTTTTAGGTTTTAGTTTTAGTTTTTTAGTTTATTAGTTTATTATTATTAGTTTTTAGTTATTATTATTATTAGTTATTAGTTATTATTATTTTTATTATTAGTTAGTTTTATTAGTTTATTAGTTATTTGTTATTAGTTATTAGTTTAGTTTTTTATTTTAGTTATTATTAATTTTAGTTAGTTTTTATTGTTAGTTAGTTAGTAATTACTAGTTCAGTTATTTAGTTTTTATTAGTTTAGTTATTATTATTAGTTATTAAGTTTTAGTTAGTTATTATTAGTTATAGTTATTACTTAGTTATTAGTTATTATTAGTTAGATTATTAGTTTATTATTAGTTATTAGTTTAGTTTTATTAGTTATTTATTAGTTAGAGTTAGTTTTACTACTAGTTATTATTATTTTATTATTTATTAGTTTGCTTTAGTTAATATTATTATTATTAGGTAATTATTATCAGTTTTATTAATTAGTTATTAATTTTATTATTATTTATTAGTTTTTTTAGTTAGTTATTAGTTTTTATTAGTTATTATTAGTTTTAATTTTTAGTTATTAATTATTAGTTATTAGTTATTTATTTATTAGTTAGTTATTATAGTTATTATTATTATTAAGTTTTTTATTTGTTATTAGTTATTAGTTTTTATTTTATTAGTTATTAGTTTATTAGTTTTTTTAATTATTATTAGTTAATTAGTTATTATTAGTTATTAGTTTAGTTAGTTATTATTATTAGCTATTAGTATTATTAGTTATTATTAGTTATTAGTTTAGTTTGATTAGTTATTATTTTATTATTATTAGTTATTAGTTAGTTTAGTTTTTTAGTTATTAGTTTTTAGTTTATTATTAGTTAATTATTTATTTTATTAGTTAGTTTTAGTTATTAGTTGTCATTATTATTATTATTATTATTAGTTTAGTTTATTAGATTACTTATTAGTTAGTTATTAACTTTTTTATTATTATTAGGTTTAGTTTTATTAGTTATTTTAGTTTTATAGTTTATTAGTTTATTATTATTATTAGTTTAGTTATTATTAGTTATTTAGTTTATTATTAGTTATTATTATTAGTTAGTTAGTTAATTTAGTTATTTATTTATTTAGTTTATTATTATTAGGTTTAGGTTTAATTATTAATTAGTTTTAGTTTAGTTTTTTAGTTATTAGTTAGTTAGTTTCGTTAGTTTTTTTAGTTATTAGTTTATAATTATTAGTTATTATTAGTTATTATTATTATTCGTTAGTTATTATTAGTTTAGTTTATTATTAGTTTTATTAGTTTCTTAGTTTATTAGTTGTTATTAGTTATTAGGTTTTATTAGTTATTTATTATTATTATTATTACTATTATTATTATTATTATTTTTTAGTTTTTATTAGTTTTATTAGTTAGTTAGTTAGTTTATTAGGTTATTAGTTTATTTAGTTATTAGTTTAGTATTTATTTTATTATTTAGTTAGTTACTATTAGTTTTAGTTATTATTTAGTTATTTAGTTATTAGTTTTATTAGTTTAGTTATTAGTTATTAGTTAGTTAATATTAGTTATTATTAGTCATTTAGTTTAGTTATTTTAGTTATTATTATTAGTATAGTTATTAGTTAGTTTATTATTTTATATTATTTAGTTATTTAGTTTAATTAGTTTTAGTTATTATTATTAGTTTTATTAGTTTTATTCTAATTATTAGTTATTTTTATTATTAGTTTTACTATTTTATTTTACTTATTATTATTAGTATTAGTTTAGTTTTTTTATTAGTTATTAGTTTAGTTTATTTATTATTAGTTATTAGTTTTTTAGTTTTTTAGTTTTTTGTTATTAGTTTTTATTATTAGTTTAGTTTATTAGTTAGTTATTATAGTTATTAGTTTATTATTATTAGTTTTTAGGTTTATTAGTTTTTGGTGAGATTTATTTTATTATTTAGTTATTATTATTAGCTTTATTAGCTGTTAGTTATTTATTATTATTAGTTTTATTTATTATTTTAGTTATTAGTTATTAGTTTATTAATTATTTTTATTATTAGTTATTAGATATTCATTTTAATTATTTTTATTAGTTAGTTATTAGTTAGTTTTATTATTAATTATTTATTTATTAGTTTATTAGTTTAGTTATTAGGTTTTATTAGTTATTTAGTTTAGTAATTTTTATTAGTTTATTATTATTTTAGTTTATTAGCTTTGTTATTATTATTTATTAGTTATTATTTTTAGTTTTAGTAGTTTTTATTTTATTTTATTAGTTAGTTATTAGTTTATTATTAGTTATTAGTAGTTATTAGTTTTATTAGTTAGTTATTATTAGTTATATTAGTTTAGTTAGTTATTATTATTAGTTATTAGTTTGATAGTTAGTTATTATTAGTTATTATTAGCTAGTTTTTATTATTAGTTTTTATTTTTATAAGTTTTTTAGTTAGTTTTATTGTTAATTATTTATTTATTTGTTGATTAGTTTAGTTATTAGGTTTTATTAGTTATTTGGTTTAGTAATTTTTATTAGTTATTAGTTTAGTTTATTAGTTTATTATTATTTTTTATTAGTTTAGTTATTAGTTATTATTTTTAGTTTTATTTGTTTTTATTTATTTAGTAGTTATTATTATTAGTTAGTTATTAGTTTATTAGTTTATTATTAGTTATTAGTTTTATTAGCTAGTTATTATTAGTTATATTAGCTTAGTTAGTTATTATTATTAGTTATTAGTTAGATAGTTAGTTATTATTAGTTATTATTAGTTAGTTTTTATTGTTAGTTTTTATTTTTTATTTATTGTTTAGTTAGTTTTATTAGTTATAAGTTAGTTATTAGTTTATTAGTTTAGGTTATTAGTTTTAGTTTATTTGTTTTTTTATTAGTTAGTTTAGTTATTAGTTATTTATTAGTTATTTATTTTATTATTAGTTATTAGTTATTAGTTTAGTTTATTATTATTATTAGTTTTATTATTATTATTATTAGTTTATTAGTTTTAGGTTTAGGTTTATTAGTTTTTTAATTATTAGTATTATTAGTTTTATTATCAGTTCTTAGTTTATTAGTTTTTAATTTTATTAATTAGTTAGTTATTATTATTTATTATTAGTTTAGTTATTTTATTAGTTTATTATTAGTTATTAATTAGTTAGTTATTATTATTAGTTTTTTAGTTTAGTTATTACATATTAGTTTATTTAGTTTTTACTAGTTTTATTATTACTTTATTAGATTAATTATTATTAGTTAGTTTTAATCTATTAGTTATTAAGTTTAGTTATTAGTTTAGTTCATTTTATTTGTTAGTTTATTTAATAGTTTATTAGTTTACTATTTTTTTAGTTATTTAATTATTATTATTAGTTATTAGGTTAGTTATTATTAGTTTAGTTATTTATTAATTTATTATTATTAGTTAGTTTTTAGTTATTAGTTTAGGTTATTAGTTAGATAGTTCTTTATTAGTTTATTAGTTTTATTATTAGTTTTAGTTAGTTATTTATTAGTTAGTTAGTTTTATTTGTTTATTATTATTAGTTTATTAGTTTTTTAAGTTTTATTATTTATTAATTTTATTTCAGTTATTAGGTTTTAGCTTATTAGTTTAGGTTTAGTTTTAGTTTTATTATTAGTTATTTAGTTAGTTATTGGTTTTATTATTTTTATTAGTTATTATTAGTTCATTAGTTTAGTTATTATTATTATTTAGTTAGTTATTATTTGTTAGTTATTAGTTTATTGGTTTAGTTGTTATTAGTAAGTTAGTTATTAGTTTATTAGGTTATTAGTTTTTTTAGGTTTATTATTAGTTTCTTATTAGTTTAGTTAGTTATTACTTTTTATTAGTTAATTTATTAATTATTGGTTTAGTTATTTGTTAGTTTATTAGTTTTATTAGTTTTAATTATTAGTTTAGTTGTATCAACTTTTTAAAGTTTTATTTAGTTATTAATTTATTTATTTATTTTAGTTAGTTATTTTATTAGTTTATTAGTTCAGTTTATTATTATTAGTTTAGTTAGTTATTAGTTATTAGGTTTAATTATTATTAGGTAGTTTTTTAATTAGTTTTTTAGTTTAGTTATTAGGTTTAGTTTAGTTATTAGTTATTATTATTATTATTAATTTTATTAGTTTTATTTAGTTAGTTATTAGTTAGTTTTAGTTGATTAGTTATTAATTATTAGTTAGTTTATTTAGTTATTAATTAGTTATTAGTTTTAGTTTTTTAGTTTAGTTAGTTATTAGTTAGTCAATTTTAGTTTTAATTTTTAGTTATAAGTTAGTTAGTTAGTTTTTTTAGTTTATTAGTTAGGTTACTTAACTTGTTAGTTTTATTAGTTTTAGTTAGTTTTATTAGGTTATTAGGTTTAGTTATTAGTTTAGTTTAGTTATTAGTTATTAGTTTATTAGTTTTTATTAGTTAGTTTTTAGTTAGTTAGTTTAGTTTTTAGGTTTAGTTTAATTATTTATTATTAGATATTAGTTATTAGTTTTTATTTAGTTTTTATTATTTATTTAGTTTAGTTTAACTTATTATTGTTATTAGTTTTATTTATCAATTATTAGTTTAACTAAAAATTATTAGTTTTTATTTAGCTTTTAATTTTATTATTAGTTTATTATTATTAGTTAGTTTTATTAGTTATTTAGTTTAGTTATTTTAGTTTTTAATTTAGTTTAGTTAGTTATTTAGTTATTAGTTTTAGTTTTAGTTATTTTATTATTTAGTTATTATTAGTTAGTTTTATTAGTTTATTAATTAATAGTTTTATTAATTAGTTTTTAATTATTATTAATTTATTAATTAGTTATTTTTTTTATTAGTTTTATTAGTTAGTTAGTTTTTATTAGTTTTATTAGTTAGTTTTATTAGTTTTTAGTTTATTAATTATTATTAGTTAGGTTATTAGTTTTTATTTTTATTATTAGTTATTATTATTAGTTAGGTTATTTTATTAATTATTAGTTTTAAGTTTTTATTATTAATTGATTATTTAGTTATTTATTAGTTTTATTATTTAATTTATTATTTAGTTTATTAGTTTAGTTATTAGTTTATTTTATTAGTTTTTAGTTATTAGTTTTAGTTATTAGGTTTTAGTGATTAGTTTTATTATATTATTATTAGTTTGTTAGTTTTATTCTATTAGTTTGGTTATATAGTTTTACTATTATTTATTAGTTAGTTTTACTTTATTTAGTTTAGTTATTAGTTTTATTAGTTTTATTATTATTATTATTATTATTTATTATTAGGTTAGTTTTTATTATTAGTTATTAGTTATTAGTTAAGTTATTATTATTAGTTTAGTTATTTAGTTATTATTTAAGATTTAGTTTGTTTTAGTTATTAGTATTTTAGGTTTTATTAGTTTAGTTATTTTTTATTTTAGTTATTAGTTATTATTATTAGTTTATTAGTTTATTATTAGTTATTATTATTTATTACTTTAATATTTGTTATTAGTTATTAGTTTATTAGTTTTTAGTAATTATTATTTATTAGTTTAGTTATTTAGTTAGTTTTATTATTAGGTTTATTTTTTAGTTATTAGTTTTTTATTAGTTTAGTTTTTTTATTTTATTATTTATTATTAGTTATTAGTTAGTTTTATTAGTTATTTAGTTTAGTTATTAGTTTAGTTAATTTATTAGTTAGCTTAGTTATTAGTTTTAGTTAATAGTTATTATTTATCAGTTAGTTTCTATTAGTTTTATTAATTAATTATTTATTAGTTTATTATTATTAGGTTTATTCATTATTAGTTAGTTAGTTATTATTAGTTAATTTTTAGTTTATTATTAATTTATTAGTTTAGTTATTAGTTATTATTAGTTAGTTATTAGTTATTAGTTATTAGTTAGTTATTAGTTTAGTTATTATTTAGGTTTAGTTAGTTTTAGTTATTAGTTGGTTTTTAGTTTTTATTAGTTATTAGTTAGTTTTAATAGTTATTATTATTAGTTATGAGTTTATTTACTTTTTTATTATTAGTTAGTTAGTTAGTTATTTTATTTAATTTTATTTGTAATGACTTTTTAGTTATTATTATTAGTTTTTTAGTTTAGTTTATTAGATAGTTATTAGTTATTATTTTAGTTATTATTAGTTAGTTAGTTATTTATTATTAGTTTTTAGTTTTCTTATTATTAGTTAGTTTGTTTAGTTATTAGTTTATTATTTATTAGTTATTATTAATTAGTTATTTAGTTTAGTTATTATTAGTTATTTATTATTTATTATTAATTAGTTAGTTTTTAGTTTATTAGTTTAGTTTTTAATTTAGATTAGTTTTTTAGTTTTTTAGTTTTTATTATTAGGTTTTTAGTTTTTAGTTAGTTTTAGTTATTATATTAGTTAGTTTTTAGTTTAGTAGTTTATTTAGATAGTTTTATTTTATTAGTTAGTTTGGTTATTAGTTTTAATTATTAGTTATTATTTATTAGTTAGTTTTTATTAGTTTTATTATTTATTTATTACTTTATTATTATAATGTTTATTAGTTATTAGTTAGTTAATTATTATTAGTTAGTTATTAGTTTATTAGTTTAGTTATTAGTTATTAGTAGTTATTAGTTTAGTTATTATTTAGTTTAGTTAATTTTAGTTTTCAGTTAGTTTTTAGTTTTTATTAGTTATTAGTTAGTTTTATTAGTTATTATTTTTATAAGTTATTAGTTTATTTACTTTTATTATTTATTATTAGTTAGTTATTTTATTAGTTTTATGTGTTATTAGTTTTTAGTTATTATTATTAGTTTTTTAGTTTAGTTTATTAGTTAGTTTTAGTTTAGTTATTATTTTTATTATTATTATTATTAGTTATTATTAATTTGTTATTTAGTTTAGTTATTATTAGGTAGTTATTATTAGTTATTAGTTAGTTAGTTTTTAGTTAATTAGTTTAGTTTAGTTTTTTAGTTAAGTTTAGTTATTAGTTAAATAGTTTATATTATTAGGTTTTTTGTTCTTAGTTAGTTTTTAGTTTAGTTAGTTTATTTAGTAAGTTTTATTTATTATTATTATTATTATTAGTTATTATTTTATTAATTTTTATTAGTTTTATTATTATTAGTTATTATTATTAATTATTAGATTATTATGTTTATTAGTTTATTTATTATTTAGTTATTAGTTAGTTTTAGTCTATTAGTTTTATTAGTTATTTTGTTATTAGTTTTATTAGTTTTTAATTAGTTATTAGTTATTTATTAGTAAGTTTATTAATTCGTTTATTAGTTTGTTTAGTTATTAGTTTATTAGGTTTTTAGTTAGTTAATTTATTTATTTTTATTAGGTTTATTATTAGTTATTTTAAATTTTTATTTACTTTTTATTAGTTTTATTATTTAGGTATTATTATTAGTTATTAGTAGTTATTAGTTTAGCATTTAGTTTATTAGTTAGTTAGTTATTTGTTATTATTTATTTTATTATTAGTTTAGTTATTAGTATTTTAGTTTTATTAGTTATTTATTAGTTTAGTTTTTTATTAGTTTATTATTAGTTATTATTTAGTTTTATTAGTTTTAGTTATTATATCTGGTTATTCTTTTTAGTTATTAGTTTATTATTACTAATTATGAGTTTATTTAGTTTATTAGTTATTAGTTTATTAGATTTATCATTAGTTTTTATTAGTTAGTTAGTTAGTTAGTTTAGTTTTTTTATTATTAATTAGTTTATTAGTTATTAGTTTTATTAGTTTTTACTTATTAGTTTATTTAGTTTATTATTATTGGTTATTAGTTAGTTATTTATTATTAGTTTACTTTTATTAGTAATTTAGTTATTAGGGTTTGTTATTGTTACTATTAGGTTATTAGTTTAGTTAGTTTATTTTTAGTTTATTTTAGTTTTTTATTATTTTAGTTATTATTAGGTATTTAAGTTTAGGTTTAGTTATTAGCTAGTTATTAGTTTTATAAGTTTATTATTATTAGTTTAGTTATTAGTTAGTTATTAGTTTAGTTATTTATTTATTTGTTATTAGTAGTTATTAGTTAGTTTTATTAGTTAGTTTTAGTTTTAGTTAGTTTTTATTAGTTATTATTTTTGTTAGTCTTATTAGTTTATTAGTTATTTTAGTTATTAGTTATTAGTTATTTAGTTTATTAGTTTATATTATTATTATTATTTATTTTAATTTTTATTATTAGTTATTAATTAGTTTAGTTATTAGTATATTATTTAGTTATTATTTAGTTATTAGTTAGTTAGTTTTTATTTTTTAGTTTTTTATTATTATTTTTTTTAATTATTATTAATTAATTTATTAGTTTACTTAGTTTATTTAGTTTTTATTAGTTTATTTGTTTATTAGTTTAGTTTTTTATTATTTAATTTTAGTTTTATTATTTATTAGTTTTTATTAGTTTTAGTTTAGTTATTTAGTTATTATTAGTTAGTTATTAATATTATTAGGTTTTTAGTTTTTAGTTATTATTATTAGTTTATTAGTTTTTATTTAGTTTTAGTTATATAGGTTTTTATTAGTTAGTTATTTTATTTTTAGTTATTAGTTATTTTTAGTTTAGTTATTTAGGTTATTAGTTTAGTTAGTTATTAGTTATTAGTTTTATTAGTTATTTATTATTAGTTAAGCTTATTAGTTTATTAGTTTAGTTATTATTAGTTATTTAGTTATTAGTTATTAGTTATTATTTATTATTTAGTTTAGTTTTATTAGTTTATTATTATTACTTATTATTAATTAGTTAGTTAGTTAGTTAGTTAGTTAGTTATTAGTTATAGGTATTAGTTTAGGTTAAGTTAGTTATTATTTGTTAGTTAGTTATTATTTATCTATTAGTTAGTTATTATTAGTTAATAGTTTATTAGATAATTATTAGTTATTAGTTAGTTTTATTATTATTATTAATTTTAGTTATTAGTTATTATTAGTAAGTTAGTTTATTAGTTATTAGTTATTAGTTTTATTAGTTTAGTTAGTTAGTTATTATTAATTATTAGTTTAGTTTTTTATTAGTTAGTTTATAATTATTATTAGTTTAGTTTATTTAATATTAGTTTTTTAGTTAGTTTTTATTAGTTATTAGTTATTATTATTTATTTATTATTAATTTTATTAGTTATTTATTAGTTATTAGTTTATTTTTTATTATTACTTATTAGTTATTAGTTTAGTTAGTTATTATTAGTTATTTATTAGTTATTAGTTAGTTTTTTAGGTTATTATTAGTTATTAGTTTTTATTATTTAATTAGCTATTAGTTTATTAGTTTAATTATTTATTTTTGGTTTATTTATTAGTTTATTTATTAGTTTATTAGTTTTAGTTACTAGTTACTAGTTTAGTTATTAGTTATTTAGTTTATTATTAGTTAGTTTTTTTAGTTTTATTAGTTTTTAGTTATTATTAGTTATTATTAGTTATTATTTGTTATTAGTTTTTAGTTATTAGTTTTTATTAGTTAGTTAGTTTTAGTTATTAGTTAATTAATTATTACTAGTTTTAGTTATTTAGTTTATTAGTTTAGTTACTTATATAATTATTAGTTTATTAGTTTAGTTAGTATTAGTTATTAGGTTTATTAGTTAGTTATTTTATTATTATTATTATTATTATTAATTATTATTAGTTTATTAGTTGTTTATCAATATTATTAGTTATTATTATTTATTATTATTAGTTAGTTATTTAGTTTAGTTTATTAGTTATTTTAGTTATTAGTTTTATCAATTTTATTATTAGGTAGTTACTATTATTGGTTTATTAGTTATTTAGTTATTAGTTATTAGTTATTATTAGGTATTAGTTTACTAGTTTATTAGTTTTTATTAGTTATTAGTTATTTAAATTATTATTAGTTATTATTTGTTATTATTAGTATTAGTTTTAGTTAGTATTTATTAGTTAGTTATTATAGTCTTTATTATTAGTTATTATTAGTTTTAGGTTAGTTATTTAGTTAGTTAGTTATTTTTATTATTATTTATTAGTTATTAGATAGTAGTTAATTAGTTTTTAGTTTTTATTTAGTTTTTATTAGTTATTAGTTTAGTTATTATTAGTTAGTTTTTAGTTTAGTTATTATTAGGTTTATTAGTTATGAGTTTTATTAATAGTTAGTTATTTGTTATATATTAGTTTTATTATTTTTATTATTATTAGTTTTAGTTAATTAGTTATTTATTATTTATTAGTTATTAGTTATTAGTTTAATTATTATTAGTTTCATTAGTTTTATTAGTTTTAATAGTTTATTTATTAGGTTTTAGTTTATTAGTTATTAGTTAGTTATTTGTTAGTTTTTAGTTTATTATTTAGTTAGTTTTAGTTATTATTATTATTATTATTATTATTATTATTATTATTATTATTTTAGTTCTTAGTTTATTATTATTAGTTTTATTGGTTATTATTTAGTTATTATTAGTTTTAGTTATTAGTTAGTTAGTTTTAGTTATTAGTTATTATTAGTTTAGTTATTATAGTTATTAGTTATTTAGTTATTAGTTTAGTTAGTTATTTATTTATTAATTATTAGTTATTAATTAGTTATTTAGTTATTTAGTTATTAGTTTAGTTATTTAGTTTAATTAGTTTTATTAGTTTTAGTTAGTTTTATTAGTTTTAGTTTAGTTTTATTAGGTTTATTATTATTAGTTGTTACTTAAGTTATTTAGTTTTAGTTATTAGTTATTAGTTAGTTATTATTATTAATTCATTTTAGTTAGTTTTATTATGAGTTTATTTTGTTAGTTAATTATTTATTATTATTATTAGTTATTTAGTTATTAGTTTCATTTTATTTAGTTTATTAGTTATTATTTTAGTCATTAGTTATTATTTATTATTAGTTAGTTTTATTAGTTTATTAGTTACTAGTTAGTTATTAGTTAGTTATTTATTAGTTTCTTATCAATTTTATTAGTTTTATTTATTAGTTTTATTAGTTTATTTATCAAGTTTTATTAGTTATTAGTTTAGTTTTTTTAGTTATTATTATTAGATATTATTAGTCTTTAGTTATTAGTTTTTTTATTATTAGTTATTAGTTTATTTGTTAGTTATTTATTAGTTTAGGTTTTTTAAGTTAGTTATTATTATTATTAGTTAGTTTAGTTAGTTTTTAGTTATTAGTTTTAGATTTAGTTTTTTAGTTAGTTGTTATTAGTTATTTATTTCATTATTATTTGTTAGTTATTAGTTATTAGTTAGTTATTAGTTATCAGTTAGTTATTAGGTTTATTATTAGTTATTAGTTATTAGTTTTATTAGGTTTTTAGTTTAGTTATTATTATTTAGTCAGTTTAGTTATTAATTTTTAGTTAGTTATTAGTTATTATTATTATTTAATTTTTAGTTTATTATTTTTTAAGTTATTATTAGTTATTTAGTTATTAGTTATTATTATTAGTTTATTAGTTTAGTTTGTCTAGTTATTAGTTTAGTTATTTGTTAGTTATTAGTTATTAGGTTGGTTATTTGGTTTTATTAGTTTTATTAGTTTTTAGTTTTATTAGTGATTAGTTTTATTAGTTTTAGTTAGTTATTATTATTATTAGTTTTAGCTATTAGATTAGTTATTAGTTATTAGTTTAGTTAGTTTAGTTTTATTATTTAGTTTTAGCTATTAGTTTTAGTTATTAGTTATTAGTTATTAGTTTTAGTTAGTTATTAATTTATTAGTTAGTTATTTATTATTTTTATTTTATAGTTTATTAGGTTTTATTAGTTATTCATTAGTTATTTACTTATTAGTTTATTATTAGTTAGTTTATTATTTAGTTATTAGTTTATTAGTTTTTAGTTATTAGTTATTTAGTTTTTTTTAGTTTAGTTATTGGTTTTAGTTTATTAGTTATTATTTTGTTATTTAGTTTTCTTATTACTTAATTATTATTAGTTTTATAAGTTTTTATTTGTTATTAGGTTTAGTTTAGTTATTTTTATTTAGTTATTAGTTTTATTATTTATTATTAGTTAGTTAATTAGTTATTGGTTAGTTTTTTATTAGTTATTAGGTTTTTTATTTATTAGTTATTTGTTAGTTATTATTAGTTATTATTAGTTTAGTTCATTTAGTTTTTGGTTAGTTATTTTTAATTTAGTTAGTTTTAGTTAGTTTTGGTATTAGTTTATTAGTTATTTATTAGTTTTATTTAGTTTTAGTTATTAGTTTTATTATTTATTAGTTAATAGTTTAGTTATTTATTTTTGGTTTATTATTTATTAGTTTTTTTGTTTAGTTTAGTTTTATTAGGTTATTTAGCTTTTAGTTTATTAGTTTATTATTATTAGTTATTTTTATTAGTTAGTTATTTAGTTATTATAAGTTATTAGTTTATTTAGTTTTTATTTGTTATTAGTTTTATTATTAGTTTTAGTTATTAGTTAGTTTTATTATTTATTAGTTTTTTAGTTTAATTATTAGTTTATTAGTTATTAGTTTTGTTATTTAGTTTTTAGTTAGTTAGTTTTTATTACTTATTAGATTATTAGTTATTAGTTAATTATTATTTTATTAGTTTATTAGTTTATTATTTAATAGTTTTTAGTTTATTTAGTTTTAGTTTATTATTTTATTAGTTTTAGTTAGTTTTATTAGTTATTTAGTTTATTATTAGTTTTTATTTAGTTATTTATTTAGTTTTTATTATTAATAGTTAGTTATTTTTATTAATAGTTTATTAGTTTTGTTAGTTTTTTAATTTACTAGTTTAGTTAGTTATTATTATTAATTATTAGTTATTAGTTTAGTTAGTTTATTTGTTAGTTTTTATTTTATTAGTTAGTTAGTTTTATTATTTGTTTAATTATTTAGTTTAGTTTTTTTAGTTTTATTTATGAGCTAGTTAGTTAGTTATTATTATTAATAATATTAGTTTTTTTTTATTAGATAGTTTTATTAGTTTTATTAGTTTTATTTGTTTTATTATTAGGTTTGGTTTTATTATTAGTTATTTAGTTATTATTAGTTATTTGTTAGGTTTAGTTATTAGATATTAGTTTATTTTATTACTTTTATTAGTTTTTATTTTAGTTAGTTTTATTAGTTTGTTTTTTAGTTATTAATGGTAGTTATTTAGTTAGTTCGCATATTTTTTTTTATTTTATTAGTTAGTTATTATTTGGTTCATTATTATATATTAGTTAGTCATTATTATTAGTTAGTTATTATTAGTTATTTATTTATTTAGTTTATTAGTTTTAATTTTATTAGTTATTTTAGTTTATTAGTTATTATTTATTATTAGTTAGTTAATTTTAGGTTAGTTTTTAGTTTTTATTTTATTTTTTGGTTTTAATTAGTTTATTAGTTATTAGTTATTTTATTAGTTTTTATTAGTTAGTTTAGTTATTTTATTAGTTATTAGTTTAGTTAGTTTTAGTTTATTAGTTTTATTAGTTATTATTAGTTATTAGTTATTATTAGTTAGATTTAGTTTATTAGTTAGTTTAGTTTAATAGTTTATTAGTTTAGTTATTTAGTTATTATTTGTTAGTTTTAGCTAGTTTATTATTAGTTTTTTAATTATTAGTTTTAGTTATTATATTATATTATTATTTAATTAATTATTATAGTTAGTTATTGTTATTTGGTTTATTAATTAATTGTTATTATTAGTTTTAGTTAGTTTAGTTATTTAGTTTTATTAATTATTTTATTTTTTTTAGTGTTTAGTTATTAGTTATTATTTTAGTTATTATTATTATTTATTAATTTTATTTTAGTTTTATTTATTAGTTATTTATTAGTTTATTATTATTAGTTTTAGTTATTAGTTTTGTTTATTAGGTTTATTATTAGTTAGTTACTAGTTTAGTTATTAGTTAGTTATTAGTTATTAGTTTTATTAGTTTATTAATTAGTTATTATTAGTTTTATTAGTTATTATTTTAGTTATTTATTTAGTAATTATTATTATTATTATTTATTTATTTATTATTATTAGTTAATTATTATTTGTTATTAGTTTAGTTTTATTAGTTTTATTAGTTTATTTAGTTAGTTTATTCATTTTATTTTTTAATTATTAGTTATTACATTTATTATTTATTAGTTTAGTTTTAGTTTTTTTTTATTAGTTATTAGTTATTATTAGTTTATTAGGTTTTAGTTTATTAGTTTTAGTTAGTTTTATTATTTCATATAGTTAGTTTAGTTAATTTATTTTAGTTATTAGTTTCTTAGGTTTGTTATCATTAGTTTGTATTAGTTATTTAGTTATTTATTAGTTAGTTATTATTATTAGTTTATTATTACTTATTTTTTTATTAGTTTTTATTATCTTTATTATTATTTTATTATTATTATTATTTTTTATTAGTTATTAGTTTAGTTATTAGTTTTAGTTATTATTTTTTAGCTATTAGTTTAGTTTAGTTTTATTATTTAATTATTAGTTAGTTATTTTAGTTTTATTAGTCAGGTATTATTATGTTATTATTATTTATTATTGTTATATATTAGTTAGTTATTAGTTATTAGTTTATATATTATTTAGTTATTTAGTTTATTTTATTTTATTTTAGTTTAATTTATTAGTTTTAGTTTTTATTAGTTTATTAGTCAGTTTATTATTTTAGTTATTTAGTTTAGTTTTAGTTAGTTTTTTATTAGTTATTTAGTTATTGTTAATTAATAGTTAGTTATTATTATTAGTTATTTTAGTTAGTTATTAGTTAGTTAGTTATTATTAGTTATTATTAGTTATTAATTTTAGTTATTATTTATTTTATTAGGTTTTATTATTAGTTATTATTAGTTTAGTTTTTTAGTTAATTAGTTTTTTAGTTTATTATTATTATTATTAGTTATTGTTTAGTTTTATTATTATATTAGTTTATTGTTATAGTTAGTTTTAGGTTTTATTAGTTTTATTATTATTTTAGTTATTAGTAATTAGTTTATTAGTCTTTTATTTTGTTATTTATTATAGTTATTATTATTTTTATTAGTTTATTATATTTTAGTAAGTTTAGTTTTATAGTTAGTTATTATTATTAGTTTTAGTTTGTTTTTTTATTAGTTATTTAGTTAGTTATTTGTTCCTTTAGTTTTAGTTTTATGAGTATTTATTAGTTTAGTTATTAGTTTTAGTTTTATTTTTAATAGTTATTAGGTTTTAATTAGTTTTATTTATTTATTTAGTTATTATTAGTTAGTTAGTTTTAGTTAGGTTATTTATTTAATAGTTACTAGTTTAGATTTACTTATTTATTATTTAGTTTTATTAGTTTTATTATCGTTAATTAATTAGTTAGTTTTTTTAATTTAGTTATTAGTTTAGTTTTAGTTAGTTTTTTATTAGTTTATTAGGTTTTACTATTTAGTTATTTAGTTTTATAAGTTATTTATTATTAGTTTTATTATTAAGTTTAGTTATTTTTATTATTAGTTAGTTTTATTATTATTAGTTAGTTTAGTTATTAGTTATTTTATTAGTTTTTATTAGTTTTAGTTATTTAGTTATTAGGTTTTAGTTAGTTATAAGTTAGTTTTAATTAGTTATTTTTATTAGTTTAATTTTTTCAATTTCTTATTATTATTTATTTAGTTATTTATTATGAGTAAGTTTTTTTATTAGTTAGTTAGTCATTTAGTTTTATTAATTATTATTATTTAGTTATTAGTTTAGTTTATTAGTTTTTTATTAGTTAGTTTTAGTTTTTTAGTTTTTAGTTTAGTTATTTAGTTATTTAATTATTAGTTTTAGTTAGTTATTAGTTATTATTATTAGTTAGTTAGTTATTATTAGTTATTAGTTATTAGTTAGTTATTAGTTTTTTTAGTTTTTTAGTTTTATTAATTATTATTAGTTTTTTTAGTTATTTATTATTAAATTTTTAATTTTTTTAGTTTTTAGTTAGTTATTTATTATTTAGTTAGTTATTAGTTTATTATTAGTTTTATTATTTTTAGTTATTAGTTTAGTTATTATTAGTTAGTTGTTAGTTTAGATAGTTATTATTATTATTATTAGTTATTAGTTTATTAGTTAGTTTATTATCACTAGTAATTTATTAGTTTATTAATTTTATTATTAGTTATTAGTTAGTTATTAATTTAGTTATTATTAGTTTATTAGATTTAGTTCATTGTTAGTTTATTAGTTTTTAGTTATTAGTTTCATTAGTTATTTGTTTAGTTTTAGTATAGTCAGTTATTATTAGTATTAGTTAGATTATTTTAGTTATTAGCTTTTTAGTTTTTATTAATTAGTTAGTTATTATCCATTAATTAGTTTTTAGTTAGTTGTTAGTTAGTTTAGTTGATTAGTTTTAATTTAGTTAGTTATTATTATTATTATCATTAGTTTTTTAGTCTTATTATTACTTAGTTAGTTAGTTTTAGGTTTATTAGTTAATTTAGTTTTATTAGTTTATTTGTTATTAATTATTAATATGTTATTATATTGTTTATTAGTTATTTATTATTATTAGTTTTTTAGGTTTTATTATTTATTTGTTTAGTTTTCATTATTTATTTATTATTATTAGTTAGTTTTATTAGTTATTAGTTTAGGTTTTATTATTGTTAGTTATTACTTATTAGTAGGTTAGGTTTTATTAGTAAGTTATTAGTTATTATTATTAGTTTTTAGTTATTTAGAACATTATTATTATTATTATTATTAGTTTTGTTAGTTTAATTTTTAGTTAGTTAGTTAGTTATTTTAGTTTAGTTTATTTTTTTTATTTAGTTTATTAGTTATTAGTTTTCATTTTATTTTTTTTAGTTATTAGTTTAATTATTACCTATTAGTTAATTAATAGTTAGTTTATTATTTTAGTTTTTAGTTATTAGTTATTAGTTATTTTTAATTATTATTTTATTATTAGTTATTATTTTTTTAGTTATTAATTATTTAGTTTAGTTTTAGTTTATTATTTTATTAGTTTATTAGTTTATTAGTTTATTTAGTTTTTATAAGTTATTAGTTACTAGTTTTTATTAGTTATTAGTTTACTATTACTATTATTAGTTTTAGTTATTAGTTATTAGTTTAGTTATTTATTAGTTTTATTTGTTATTAGTTAGTTTAGTTTTTATTAGTTAGGTTATTTAGTTATTATTTAGTTTAGTTATTAGTTTTTATTAGTTATTAGATATTATTAGTTATTAGTTTATTAGTTTTTTAGTTTAGTTATTATTATTATTAAGTTATTATTAGTTTAGTTAGTTATTTAGTTATAAGTTAGGTTATTAGTTTAGGGTTTAGTAACTAAACTAACTAAACTAATAACCAAACATAAATAACTGAGAACTAATAACTAAACTAATAACTAACTAATAACTAAAATAACTAAAACTAAAAAACTAACTAATAACTAATAACTAAACTAATAAAATAATAAACTAACTAACTAATAACTAGCAAATAACCTAACTAACTAACTAATAAAAACTAAACTAAACTAAAAACTAATAACTAACTAATAAAACTAATATTAATAAACTAAACTACTAACTAAACTAACTAATAAATATAATATCTAATAACTAATAAAATTAACTAAACTAATAACTAATAACTAATAACTGATAATAACTAATAAAAACCTAATAAACTAAACTAATAAACAAATAACTAAACTAACTAATAACTAAACTAATAACTAAACTAATAAACTATTAACTAACTAATAATAAAACTAAACTAATAAAAATAACTAATAACTAATAAACTAATAAATAACTAACTAAATTAAATAATAACTAATAATAACTAAAATTAATAATAACTAATAAAACCTATAAAACTAAAACTAACTAATAATAACTTACTAATAAATAAAACTAATAATAATAACTAAAAGTAATAACTAATAATAATAATAAAACTAACAAAAATAACTAATACTAAGTTTTATAATAACACTTCTTATTTTTTATCTTTTTTTGCACATTCTGACTCCACCACAACTATTATTATTAAAAGAAATTTTTCCTTTTCATTCTCCAAGCATATTTTTAGCAGCTTGTTTAATTTCACTTGTTACTTTCATCCACATAACATTAGCTTCTTTATGAACATCCCAAATTCTAAGCTCTTGTAGCTTGGTCTTAATAATATTTTTATTAGTCTTATTTAAGTACCCCCATCTAATCTTAGACAATAATTTGATTTACTTTTCATCTTCCAATCTTTATCTTAAATCTAACATTATAATTGATGTTGAGTATTTAAACTTTCACTTTCAATGACCTTACAATCTTTATAATCTAAATGATCTATTTTTCTTTTAGAAAATAATCAATCTGTGTTTTAATAGATCTATTTTAATAAGTAACAATATGCTCATCGCTTTTATTAAATAAAGTATTAGCAACTACAAACTCATAAGCTAAAGCAAAATCTAATATAGTCCTACCTTCTTCATTAGTCACTCCAAATCCATAATCACCATAAATATTTTAAAATCTTCTACCACTCTACCAACATGTCCATTTAAATCTCCTCCAAAATTTTTTTTCTTCAAGAGATATCTTTTGTATTAATCCCTCTAATTCATTCTAAAAAATTTCTTTTGAGCCTACATCCAAACTTACTTTCTTATAACATTGATAATCTTAGTATCAATAATAATCTTTAAAGCTATACTTCTATCTCCACATCTATTAATATTATATTCAACAAAAAATCAATCTATGCGGGAAAATCTATCCCCCACTCCCTTAAAAATAAGTTTTAGTTATAAATTACTAAAAAGGAAGTAAGACTAAGGAGATGTAATATGTCATTACCCATCCACAAAATTTTTAAATTTTAGTGAATAGTATAAAAAAAATCACATCTGAAGAAGAATGAATTAATTTCTCATATTCTTATTTTGATGATCTTAAAAAACTCAATAAATAAAGAAAAAGAAACTTTTCTATTTGCTAAATAGTTCACACAAAATTATGTAAAAACATTAGAATCATCTATATTCATTAGAAAATGGAAAAATAGCAAAGGAGAAATAAGATCTCTAATATTCCACTTGAGAAAGTATTATTGGCAACCTCCAAATAATTGCATTTGAATAATTAAGATAATAAAAATGTTAAAGAATTATTAATTGTTCTAAAATAATTAAATTATACTAGTAATACCTCACAGATAATTGCAGATCATTTATTTTCTAGAATTCTTTTTCTTTTGATTTTTTTATTTAGTTTGATATCTAAACATAAATCCAAACCTGTTTGTATGCAAGTACTTATTATAGATCCATAAGTTATGGAGAGGTAATGCATTCATCTAATTTTGTCTCTTAAGATTTTGTTTAACCTTTTCAGCAAAAGATAGAAGGGAGATCCTCAGGCAATCTATTAGTGTCATTGAGTTTTATAACTCTACTAAGAATGATATCATTGTACCATCTAAAATGAGTTTAGTAGGACATCTCAATTTTTATAGAAGTGATTTAATTTGATAATTCTATCTATCAGCTAAAGTGTTCGGGGATATTTTTATATTAGGATATAAACCTCATCATTGCATTTGTCAGGTTTTTCAAGCTTATTATTTTTTTGCTAAGTAATTATCCCACAAATATTTTAGTATTTATGTCATCCACAATGATTACCTTAACTACTTGAGAAGCTATATATTTTCTCGCCTGAATAGCAATGATATAAATTAATATCCTATGCATGGTGGTTTTTTTTGATTTGATAGTTCATGTGACCATCAACATTCTATTTATAAATCTAAGTTGGATCATATTCACATTGAATGAGTCTAGGTTCTTCCTCAAGATGAAGATCTATGCCTTATGATTTTTTTGAATACTTTAATTATGATGGTTAGGTAAAATTATGAGTTTGATTATTTTGGAATTGACTCTGAACCTTTTATATTTCGAAGTCATTCAGCTACTCACTTGATTCATATTTAGATTCAACTTGTTCATTTTCATGGATTGAATTTCATATAATGCAGTAATTTGTGAAGACAAAATTTTGTTAAATTATTCATTGAATCTTGCTTATTAGGTCCAAGGTTAAAGTCAAGGAGAGGATTAGATTTTACAGGAGGTAACTATGTTTTTATTATTTTTGATTATCTATTTTTATCCTTAGGATTAGATGATTTTTTTTGGATCTTTTTTCATATAATCATTCTTTTCATCTATTTAGAATAAATGATCTGCAATTATCTGTAAGGTATTACTAGTATAATTTAATTATTTTAGAACAATTAATAATTCTTTAACATTTTTATTATCTTAATTATTCAAATGCAATTATTTGGAGGTTTCCAATAATACTTTCTCAAGTGGAATATTAGAGATCTTATTTCTCCTTTGCTATTTTGCCATTTTCTAGTGAATATAGATGATTCTAATGTTTTTATATAATTTTGTGTGAACTATTTAGCAAATAGAAAAGTTGCTTTTCTTTATTTATTGAGTTTTTTAAGATCATCAAAATAAGAATATGAGAAATTAATTCATTCTTCTTCAGATGTGATTTTTTTTATACTATTCACCAAAAATTAAAAATTTTGTGGATGGGTAATGACATATTACATCTTCTTAGTCTTACTTCCTTTTTAGTAATTTATAACTAAAACTTATTTTTAAGGGAGTGGGGGATAGATTTTCCCACATAGATTGATTTTTTGATGAATATAATATTAATAGATGTGGAGATAGAAGTATAGCTTTAAAGATTATTGTTGATACTAAGATTATCAATGTTATAAGAAAGTAAGTTTGGATGTAGGCTCAAAAGAAATATTTTAGAATGAATTAGAGGGATTAATACAAAAGATATCTCTTGAAGAAAAAAAATTTTGGAGGAGATTTAAATGGTCATGTTGGTAGAGTGGTAGAAGATTTTAAAATATTTATGGTGATTATGGATTTGGAGTGACTAATGAAGAAGGTAGGACTATATTAGATTTTGCTTTAGCTTATGATTTTGTAGTTGCTAATACTTTATTTAATAAAAGCGATGAGCATATTGTTACTTATTAAAATAGATCTATTAAAACACAGATTGATTATTTTCTAATAAGAAAAATAGATCATTTAGATTATAAAGATTGTAAGGTCATTGAAAGTGAAAGTTTAAATACTCAACATCAATTATAATGTCTAGATTTAAGATAGAAGATTGGAAGATGAAAAGTAAATCAAATTATTTCCTGGGATTAGATGGGGGTACTTAAATAAGACTAATAAAAATATTATTAAGACCAAGCTACAAGAACTTAGAATTTGGGATGTTCATAAGGAAGCTAATGTTATGTGGAAGAAAGTAACAAGTGAAATTAAACAAGCTGTTAAAAATGTGCTTGGAGAATGAAAAGGAAAAAATTCTTTTAATAATAATAGTTGTGGTGGAGTCAGAATGTGCAAAAAAAAGATAAAAAATAAGAAGTGTTATTATAAAACTTCGTTTCATCATCCCATGGTTGGGGGAATGATGATGCGCCCGATCAAGATCTCATGGTTCCGTCATCTCAAGCTGTTGTGGCCCCTAGTCTACTTAGTCAGAGGAGGTAGTCTACCCAACCTGACTGAATGATCCTTAATAGTAGCCATGAGTTGCATCATTCAAGGGAACCTTGTAGACCTGGGGTAGTGTTTGTCTAAAGAACCAAGTTTAAGTCCACCTTAGTTGACAGAGGGCATTTTGACATATTAAGTATACCCTAAGTTTCACAACTCAAATGATAGCACAATTGGGGAGCATACGGGCTACAGTCATAACTATGATATAATGGAGTCATTTAATGACAACCACCCGGTTAGAGGACTCTGGTCATAACTGCATCATGTCGAGCCTACTGGCCAAGTCAGGCAGTTAGAGGACACGGGTCACATCCTTGCTGGCATGAGATTATTTAAGAGTAAACATAGTTGTGTGCTTTATTTGACTTTGGCTCCTTTGTGAGCAAGAATTTTCTTAATTTGTCACCTTCAGTAAATAATTGCAAAAGGTTGATTGAGATTTAGCTTTAAATTTTTTAAAGATTAAATTTTATTTAAGCATTTAATAATTAGTAATTTATTTAATTTTATATTTGTATTGACACTTGATTTTGATTAATTCAATTTGAGCTTGCAAGTACATTTTGATGGTAAGTATCCCCTCCGATTGAAATCTTCCTTCAATACATTCATTATCAGGGTGGATGTATTATTTTGCTATTCCAGATCATGTTGACTCTATTAATTTAATAATAGAGGATCAAATCTACTATCATATGATAGAATTAGCTTCTCAGATATTTTACTTAGTTGAAATTCTTATAATATTATTATTGAATTTTTAGATTTTGTTAACCCGGACTTGGTTCTAAAACCCAACCGGCAATCAACCCGCTCAGCATCCTCAGACACAAAGTTTAAGCATTCAACGTAATGAGGGCCCATGCGGGTGTATTTAAGAATGCTTGCATAATTTTTAAGGCATTGAATTTGAGTTTTACATGCTTTATAATGTGTGCAAGAGTTCAATTGAAGCCTTAATTAACATCTTTTATTCTCTTATATGATGTATTGTGAATTAGGTGGTGTATGTTTTATGTTTCATTCATATCAAACTTTAAATCTTTTAAATGTTTTATAGCACAGTGTATTTTTTATTTATTCAAATATTTTGCTTGTGTTGGATAGACATCTAACTTGTTGTAGACTATTGTCAATCATATGATTGTAAGCTCAATTTGTCTCAGTAGCTTAGTTCATTATACTTAGTTTAATTATTGATCTTATTACTCATTTAAGATTCAAATATTATTCATTAATTATTTCATTTTCATTAATTATTAATCTCTATTTTGATGAAATTTTGACAGCCTCCCGGCATCATCCTCGCATAGGGGGCTGCATCGGGAGTGTCAGAGCCTTCCTACTATGCTTAAGAAGGCATGTATAGTCAGTGTCTTGTGACACTATGGCTTAGAGAGTCTTTTAAACCCACCATGCTTAAGAAAGCATGCATAAGCCTTCAATATCTATGTTTGAAATAAAATTCAGCAGCCTCCCGGCATCATCCCCATGTAGGGTCTCCATGTAGGGGGCTGTATCGGGATTGCTAAGCCCTTCCCACCATGCTTATAGAAAACATGCATGGTAGGTTTCTTACGACACTGCGTTCGAGTGATTTTCTTGCACCTATCGCGCTTATGAAAAGCATCGCATAGGCCTTCAAACTTGTATAAGAGACATCCAGATTTCCTCGTAATGTTGAAGCAACATGCATGAGTACTTATATCTAGTAAATTTCTCCATTGTGTTGAAATAATCACGAGTGGGTACTTAAACTTATGGAATTCACCATAATTTTTCTATTATATATACATTGAGCAGAGATGATAGGATACAAATGAAAATAGTCTATCACCGTATAACTCCTATCATTGCTTCACTCGTCTCTTTTTTTATCTACTTAATAATAGCGCCAACCACATATTCCCAATGAATCTTCCTTCATCGCCTCTTCTTTATACCACACATCAAAGACTAACTTCCATGTAATGCACATCATTACCAAACCTATGTTCAAAAGTAGAACAAAACATATCTTAGATGCAAACAAGTAAACCATCGTAGAGTAAAACTACCCTCTACTGCTGAATGCATGGTAAATTGCAGCTATTATTGCCAAGAAACTAAAGGCAACATAAGTTTACAGCTTTATCACTTCCACACAAATAATCACCAAGAGGAGGAAGATTTTCTTGAAGCAAGTGGCAATGCAGCTCAAATGAAGAGGAGGAGAAGAAGACTCACTTCAACATTAGTTTAGTTTTTCAATTATTTATTTAGTTATTATTAGTTAGTTACTATTAGATATTAGTTTAGGTTTTTATTATTAGTTAGTTATTACTTTAGGATAGGTTTTATTAGTTATTAGTTATTAGTTTAGGTTAGGTTTTATTAGTTAGTTATTAGTTATTAGTTTATTTTTAGTTTTAGTTATTTTTAGTTATTATTAGTTAGTTATTATTAGTTCATTTTATTATTAATTTTAGTTAGTTTAATTAGTTATTAGTTATTTAGTTTAGTTATTTTTAGCTTATTAGTTTATTAATTATTTATTTTTACTTATTAGTTAGTTATTAATTTAATTATTAGTTAATAGTTTATTAATTTTATTATTTTAGTTATTTAGTTATTTGTTATTATTTTATTTTTAGTTATTATTTTTTGTTTATATTTATTTAGTTTAATTTTTATTTAATAGTTTATTAGTTTAATTAGTTTTTATTAGTTATTAGTTATTAGTTTTTATTAGTTATTAGTTTTATTATTATTATTATTAGCTTTAGTTATTTATTATTGGTTTAGTTATTTATTAGTTTTATTAGTTATTAGTTAGTTTATTTAGTTATTTTTTAGTTTTATTATTTATTATTAGTTATTAGTTTATTATTTTTTAAGTTTAGTTATTATTATTAGCAGTTAGTTATTTTTAGTTTACTTAGTTATTTAGTTAATAGTTATGTTTTTAGTTTATTAGCTTATTATTATTATATAATTATTAGTTTATTAGTTTTAATTAGTTATTTATTTAGTTACTTATTATTAGTTATTAGTTATTTAGTTTTTAGTTAGTTATTAGGTTTAGTTATTAGTTATTTAGTTAGTTAGTTTATTTAGTTTTATTAGTTTTAATTATTTAGTTTATTATTATTAGTTATTATTAATTATTATTTATTAGTTAGTTAGTTAGTTTATTAGTTATTTATTAGTTATTATTAGTTATTAATTATTATTATTATTTTAGTTAGTTAGTTTTATTATTAGTTATTATTATTAGTTTATTATTTTAGTTATTATTTATTATTTTATTAGGTTTAGTTTTTTAGGTTTATTTTATTAATAGTTTCATTTAGTTATTAGTTTTGTTTTATTTTTAGTTATTGTTAGATATTAGTTTATTTATAATTTAATTTAGTTTTAATTAGTTATTAGTTTTTAATTTTATTATTTTATTAGTTATTATTTTAGTTAGTTTATTTATTTTATTATTAGTTATTATAAGTTATTATTTTATTAGTTTTAGTTATTAGTTTTTTATTAGTTAGTTATTTAGTTATTTTATTAGTTTAGTTATTATTATTATTTATTTTATTAGTTATTAGTTTATTAGTTATTATTTAGTTATTAGTTTTTTTATTTAGTTATTTAGTTTTAGTTAGTTTTGTTAGTTATTTATTTATTATTATTATTTAGTTATTAGTTAGTTTTTATTTAGTTATTAGTTTAGTTATTTATTTATTACTTTTACTTCTTATTAATTTTAGTTTAGTTTTTTAGTATTTTAATTTACTTATTATTATTATTTTTATTATTTATTATTATTATTATTATTATTTATTAGTTATTAGTTTATTATTATTTTATTTATTATTAGTTAGTTATTATTAATTATTTTATTAGTTATTATTAGTTTAGTTTAGTTATTATTAGTTTAGTTATTTTGTTATTTATTGGTTTGTTTAGTTTATTAGTTAGTTATTAGTTTTGTTATTTATTATTAGTTTTATTAGTTTTTATTAGTTATTTATTCGTTAGTTAGTTTATTATTAGTTTAATTATTATTTATTTAGTTATTAATTTATATATTTCATTATTTATTATTAGTTTATAAGTTTTATTAGTTTTATTATTAGTTTTTAGCTAGTTAGTTAGGTTTTTAGGTTTTTTTAGTTATTATTAGTTTAGTTATTATATGTTTAGTTAGGGTTTAGGGTTTATGGTTTTATATTTATGGTTAGTGGGGTTTAGTAGTTTGAGGTTTAGGGTTTAGGGGGGTTTAAGGGTGGGAGGCTTTAGGGTTGTGGCTGGGTTTGTTTCAAGTTTATGGTTTAGGGTTTAGGGTTTAAGGTGGTTTAAGTTTAGAGTTTAGAGTACATGGGTTAGGATTTATTGTAAGGTTTAGGTATACGCTTGGGTTTAGAGTTTAGGATTTAGGGTTAGGGTTTTTTTATGATTTTAATTTTATTTTTAAAATAAGCAAACCCAGGTAGGTTTAGTTTCTTTAGTTTATTTTATATTAATTTTTTAATATTTTAATTTTTATATAGGTTTATCTTTATTTTTATTTAGTTTAGTTTATTTATTTTAAGTTTTTTTTATTTTAGTTTAGGTATTTTATTTTTGTTTATTTTTTAGTTTAGATTTAGGTTTATGTTTTTATTTTATTTTTTTTTTAGGTTTAGGTTTATTTCTTATTTTTTTAGTTTGCTTTAACGCTTATTTTATTTTATTTAGTTTAGTTTAGATTTAGGTTTAGTTTATTTTAGGTTTATGATTTGGTTTTATTTATTTTAGCTTAGTTTATTTTAGTTTAGGTTTAGGTTTATTTTATTTTTATTTTAGAGTTAGGTTTTTTTTTAGTTTTGGGTTTAGGTTTTATTTTTTATTTATTTTTAAGGGCTTTTAGGTTTATTTTTTAGGTTTGGGTTTTTTTAAGTTTTTATTTTATTTTATTTTTGGCATATTTTTTTTATTTTAGGTTTAGTTTTTATTTTATTTAGGTTTTTTATTTTTAATTTTATTTTACATTTTATATTTAATTTAGGTTTTTATTTATTTTATTTTATTTTAGTTTTTATTTTTTATATAGGTTTTAGTTTAGGTTTATATTTTATCTTATTTTTTTTATTTTACTTAGGTTTAGTATATTTATTTATTTTTTTATTTTATTTAGTTTTAGGTTTTTTAGGTTTATTTTTGGGTTTAGTTGGTTACGATTTTAGGGTTTATTGTTATTTTAATTTTGTTTATTTTAGTTTAGGTTTAGGTTTACTTTATTTTAGTTTATTTTATTTTTATGGTTTTAGGGTTTAAGGTTAGTTTTAAGGTTTAGGGTTTAGGATTTAGGGGTTTGGATTTAGGGTTTTGGATTTAGGGTTTAGAGTTTAGGGTTAGGTATTTTTTAATTTTTTTAACTTTAATTTCTAATTTTAAATTAAGTAAATAGGTATGTTTAAATGTTTTTTATTTAGTTTATTTTTTATTTATTTTAGTTTATTTTATTTTTTTATTTTTTATTTATTTTATATTTATTTAGTTTTGTTTATTTATTTTAGTATAGTTATTTTTTAATTTATTGTTTAGGTTTTAGTTTAGGTTTATTTTTTAGTTTAGTTTTATTTTTATTTTATTTTTTAGATTGAGGTTTTTTTTTAGGCTTAAGTTTAGGTTTTTATTTTATTTTTTTAGTTTAGTTTTTAGGTTTTCTTAGGTTTATTTTAGGTTTTATTTTTAAGTTTAGGTTTTATTTATTTTAGTTTATTTATTATTAGTTTTAGCTAGTTGTTAGTTATTATTTATTAGTTATTAGTTTATTTAGATTGTTATTATTAGTTATTAGTTTAGTTTATAGTTAGTTTATTATTAGTTTAGTTAGTTAGTTTTTTATATTATTAGTTTTTTAGTTTATTAGTTTATTTTTAGTATTTAGTTATTATTTTTTTTTAATTAGTTAGTTTATTAGTTTATTAGTTTAGTTTATTAGGTTTAGTTATTAGGTTTAATTATTATTAGTTAATTATTTAATTAGTTTTTTAGTTTAGTTATTAGGTTTAATTTAGTTATTAGTTATTATTATTATTATTAGTTTTATTAGTCTTATTTAGTTAGTTTATTAGTTATTAGTTATTAGTTAGTTTATTTAGTTATTAGTTAGTTATTAATTTTAGTTTTTTTTAGTTTAGTAGTTAATTTTTTAGATTAGTTAGTTATTAGTTAGTTAGTTTTAGTTTTAGTTTTTAGTTATTAGTTAGTTGGTTAGTTTTTTTAGTTTATTAGTTAGGTTATTTTATAAGTTAATTTAATTAGTTTAGTTAGTTTTATTAGGTTTAGTTATTAGTTTATTAGTTATTAGTTATTAGTTATTTGTTTTATTTAGTTTTTATTATTTATTTAGTTTATTAGTTTTTAGTTAGTTTAGTTTTAGTTATTATTATTATTATTAATTTTATTTATTAATTTATTTAGTTAGTTATGAGTTTAGTTATGAGATTTTATTACTAATTATTAGGTTATTATTAGTTTTATTATTACTTTAATTTGTTTAAATAGTTTTATTATTAGTTATTATTTTATTTGTTTTATTAGTTTTAGATTAGTTAGTTATTATTATTATTAATTATTATTATTAATTTTAGATACAAATTGATTAACATAATAAGCCAATGGAAGATTAGGGCCAATGCTCTGCAGGATGGGAGAATGCATGACACTGGAGCAAACCTACAAGAGGACAAGAGAAGAACTTGCAAAGAATGTAGGCAATAAGTTAGAGCGTTAAGGTTATACTGACAAAATGATAAGCGCATAATCTGAGAATGATAGTAAAGAATTGTGATAGAGAAGGCTCAGGCTCGGTCACACCAAGTTGGGGCAGAGGCAAATATGAGCATCCATACTTCAACAGATGAGTTACATCACAAGAGCTACTACCAAACCAAAAGGGAGTGAAATCATCACAGCCCTCATAGCCAACAAACCTACATAGCATCCATTTGATAAAAGTCTTGATATCCTTAGTACCTGCAAATATAATCAAAACCATATACTGAGGGGTAGATAAAGAAATTAAAAAAGAAAGGGTTCCCATCCTGGAAATAAGAACTGATATAAGACACCATGTCAATGAATTCCTAGCACTAATACAAGTAGTTCATCATATTTAGCATTAGGCAGCAAGCTCACTATAAGTCCACCCATTTAGATAGAGCAAGATAAGGTTTGAATATGAATTAGTTAAGATCATCTTAATAGTAATCTACATTAGTCTAACAAAGCTAGGCAAAAGATAAGAGAAGCAAGAAGTAAAATAGTTTTCAGGCTGGCTGCAAAGCCCATAAACAGCAAACAACAAATAGTCAACACCACATTGCCAAAGGGATTAAGTAACTGCAAGAAAAAGTCAAGAAACCCCAAATTGAACGATTCTGAGTCGATGAGTTGGAAAGAAAGTAGAAGATAGTAAAAATAAGGTAGCGAGCAGCTCCCCACCACAAAACATTCCAGTAAGAGATAATCAGAGGAAAAAATTTAGTAATAGGTTGCTTAGTAGCAGAAACAGTAATCCAGTTCTGCCAAAAGCAATGACAGTAATAACCAGCTGGGTGAGCAATAACCCAACTATCGATAAAAGATAAAATAGTTATTAAGACCAGGTAAAGCAGAAGAGTACTCATGATTTGCATGTTCTCATCATAGCCAAGAGAGGGGAAATAACAATAGGAAAGATCAGCAACAACCCAAATATTAGCAGCAAAATAAGACAAAAAGAAAACAAAGAGCACTTGCTGAATAAGGTGCTCTAAAAACCAAAAACCAAAAACCAACAATGGAGGTAATGATACAATTCCATTCCTGCAAAGAGATATTAAAGTTGACATGGGATTTCACAAACAGTAAAGTAACAGCAATAAGGAAGGTTGCAACCATTTGATGCTCAACAGCTGTCTTACCTTGGACAAAAGTAATTAAGCTGCAAAGAGCAAGAAAGTCAGCAAAACCCCAACTCAGCTGTCTACAGTTACAGAAAATAGTAAGAATGAGCAGAAAATAGCAGGTAGGGAGGAATAGGTAATGAACAGCTCCCCACCACAAGCCAATCCAGTAAGAGACATTTAGTGAAAATAGTTCGAGCGTTGCTTAGTAGCGATCATTAATCCAATTACGCCAAAGATAATGACATAATAACGTGAGGTTGGCCAATAACCCAATTATGCATATAAGATAAACCATTGATTAAGTTCAAAGCGAGAAGAATGATCTTCAAGATTTGCATGTTCCCATCATAGCATACAGAGGGAAACCAATAGCAGGGAAGACCAACAATAGCCCAGATGTTAGCAGCAAAGACAGAAAGAAAAACAAAGAAAACTTGCTGGGCAAGGTACTTAAAACTCCAAAAACCAACAATGGAGACATTGTTACAGTTTTTACGCCTAGTAAGAAGAGCAATCTGTAAGAAAAAAGATATAAAATAGAGAATGAATGAGTTCAAGTAATTCTCACTAGAGTAAACAATAGTACCCACAACCTCAACAAAGGTAGAATGAAAATCCATTAAGTAACTCCAAACCTGCTGAGCATGGGAAATAAATCCAGAAACAGCAAGATTGACAGTAACCTCAAGGGTCCATATCAGCCAACAACTAAGAAAAGAGATATCAACAAGTTGACCATAGGAAAAGCCATTAAGAGTAGACAGTGCATAAAATGGATCCCATAATAAAAGAGAAGAATTTTGACTATGGCAAACAGAACCAGGATGTAAAGAGCAATAGCATGTGTGATCAAAAATAGCCCAGCTGATAATAACACAAACAGTTGGAAAATCGAGAATAAAAAACCATCCATAAATCATAAAGAAAACAATATGAAAATAGGTCCCAAAAAACTAATTTCTAGCATTGAAAGGAATAACAAGACCTTTCCAGATTAGAAAATACAGTCTAGCAGTAGGGCCCAGAATGAGAGGGTAATCAAAGTAAAAACCAAAAAGAGAGGCAAACAAGAAAACCCATTCTTGCAGGGAACAAGAGAAGACAACCAGCAAAAAACAAATTCTCTTCAGACAAGAGCAGTAAAAGAAATTGACCAAGGCCCCAATCTCAAAAACATCCTGCACAAAAAGGATCCGCTGAATAAAATAGCTAGAAACAATCTGAAGAAACTCCATCCAGGTCAAAAAATAAACAGTGCAGAAAGAAACAACAGAATGCCAGAGATTCCCCCCAGGCAAAATAAAAGAAGTATAAAAAGATAACCAAGAAGAAATATTAAAGTTCTGCACAATAATAAGTCTGCCAGAAGGGGTAAGGAGGTCAGCAGTAGCCTATAAGAAAACTTGCAAAAAACAACCATGGAAGGTGGAAGAAAAGAAGAAAGCCCCCCACAACAAGATCCCACCAAAGGGACCCTGAATCAGAAAATGGTTTCCAAAGAGCATCTTGAATGGGGTCCAGATTCCAGTATAGACAACATCCAAGAAGATAAATATCAGCAAAAAGGCCAAAAAACCTCTTCAAGCTGAAAAATAAAATAAAAGATAACTCCTAGAAATAAAAGGAAAATGTCAGCTCTAAGCTAGAGTCAAAGAGAATATCAGCAGTAGCCCAAGATCTAATAGAGGAGACAAGCAGCATGTTAAAAGCTAGCCAGCAATCATTATAGCATGGATAAGATATAAAGGCATGGAATTAAGAGTGCTCTTAATCAAGGTAAATACCACCAAAGAGAGTAAATGAAATTCCCAAACCAAAATTTTATTAGATATTTTCTGAATAAGGTAATCAAAAAGATGAGATCTTTTCTGGCCTTTAAAAAGTGGAGCCCCAAGATAATTAATGGAAAGTTGATTTTGCTTAAAATTAGTAATTCTAGAGATTTGATTTAGTCTATTGGTAGGAATCTTAGCTGAGGGAATAGAACAACATTTTCTTTCATTAAGGAAGAGACCACTAACTTTGCCAAAATCATTTAAGAGATTCTTAATAGTTTTAACATGTTGAAGAGAGATTATAAAATCATCAAGCTAAGATGAAATAGGAAACCACCATGAGTTTTAAAAAACATGTTAGGTTTTTTAATGAAAAAATCAGTGAGGCTCCTCGAAAGATATTCAATAGCAATGATAAAAAGAGAAGGAGAAAGAGGGTCACCTTGATGCAAATCATGGCTCGAAGTAAAGAAACCAAGGGACTCGCCATTCATGATAACAGAAAACCAGACATTAGTGATACAACTTTTTATAAGCCGGATAAAATTATTAGAGAAACCAAACAAATATAAGATTTGAAAGAGGAAATCCCACGAGAGGTTGTCAAAGGCTTTAGAGATGTCTAGTTTGAAGAGGATATTATCTCTTATGGAAGAAACATCAATGTCATGAACTAGCTCTTGAGCGAGAAGAATATTATTAGATATGGCTCTATTTTAATGATTTGGTTAGGGAGATGATTTTAGGTAGCGAGGGCTAATCCACTAATTTAGCAATGAGTTTTGGAAAAGGTGCAAAGACTAATAGGTCTATAATCACCCCAAGATTTAGGATTATTGATTTTGGGAATAAGGATAATAGAAGTACTTGAAAAATATTTGGGAATAGAGCAGTCATCAAAGAAATCAATAACAGCATCAACAAGGTCAGATTTAATAAAAGGCCAACAATCTTTGAAAGAAATGAGTCATATCGGGGCCAAAAGAATGGGTGTTCATGCTATTGAGAGTACTACTAATCTCCGCTTCCGAGGGATGCATAGTGAGCAAATGGTTATCCTCATTGCTAATCATAGAAGAGATTAGATGAGTGTTGGAGGGGGTTTCTAATGAAGGATTAGAATTTAATAAAATTTGAAAGTGATGTATGATAGATTCCTTAATTTCATTGTTATCAGTTATTCAGCCATCATTAAAGTTCTTAATTTTTTTAATCGAGTTTAAAGCTTTCCGTTTATTACAAATAGCATGAAAATACCTTGTGTTTTACACCATAATTTGTTTGCTAGTGGCTTTTTGACGCCAATAGGTTTCCACCATATTTTGGTAATTAATCAAGCTATCTTTGGCAATGCTTAACTCATCAAGATTATTGGGATCAGTTAAGACAGCCTCTTCAAGAGAACAAACCACTTGTTCCATAGCTTTAAGATTGGTAAAAATATTTTTAAATATAAGCTTGTTCCACCAATTGAGGTTTTGTTTAAGCCTCTTGAGCTTAAGCCAAAGCCGAATCATGCTTTCATATCCGGGTGAGCAGGAGCCATCAATTAGTGAAAACAACATTAGTGAAATTGCCATGTTGGGTCCACATATTTTGGAATCTAAAAGGTGAGGGAGTAGAAGGGTTAAAGGGGGGAGTTTTGATAGAGATTAAAAGAGGATCATGATCAGACAAAGTTCTGCTCAAATGATCAATAGAGGTAAGAGGCCATTGATTGATCCAAAGAGAATTAAAGAGGGTCCTGTCAAGACGCTGCCAAAGTCTATAGTTATGCCACGTGTAATCAGACCCTGAAAAACCAATGTCAATCAGATTGTAATCTAGGATCATATTAAAGAAGTCTTCCATGGAATGGAGGTTAGGAGAACATCCTCCCTCCTTTTGAAGAAGAAGCAATGAGTGTTGAAATCACCCCAACCAAACCAAGGAAGGTTAGCAGGAGGCGAAGGTTCTTAAGTGATTCCAAAGGATGTTCCTAGGCTCTATTACAAGAAGCATAGATAAAAGAACCAAAAGCCGAAAACTCACCTAATGAGATTTTGACATTAACCAATTGATCAAGATCATCAATGATGGAAATGGTGATAAATTATTCCAAAAACACCAAATTTTATTATTAAGATTGAAGAGTAAATTTTGAAATCCAAGCGATCTAGCAACATGGGCAATCTTAGAAGAGTTAATGAAAGGCTCAATAATAACAAGAATTTGATTTTATGAGCGCGATAGAGACTCCTAACATGGTTGCAGACAGGGAGAGTCCCACAACCCTGGATATTCCAAATTAGAAAATTAATCATAATAAAAATTACAAAAAAGAAAAGGTAAAAAAAGGAAATGGAAAAAGGAAGAGAGGAGGACATAATTATTTGTGAGATGTTAGAGGAGAGAGCGTGTGGTTCTAGTGAAGTTATTAGTAGTCATTTTTTATAAGATTTTTTTAATAATAGTTTGGAAGGGTCTATTAGTATCCAAAGTATCTCCATCGAAAGGGAGTTTTTGGTATCCGAATAGAGCGATGTCGGTCAATGTTTTAGTAGTGGTGATTTCTCCTTCTTCAGTATCAGAATTAAAATGAGAAATTTGGATTGCCTGAGTATCACTCTGTAGAGAAATAGAAGGGGAGGTTCTTGCACCATTAATAGTACAAATATCATTTTTATTTCCATGATGCATATTCAGATTTTGATCTGACACCAAAGGATCAACATTATTTTGATTCAATATAAGATTCTCATTCAAATTATCATTAAGATTCAAATGGTGCAAAGGATTGTCATGAAAAGCCAAATTATTATAAGTAGGAGTAGTGCTAGGTAAGTTATCATTAGTTTCTTCACACACCTCAATAGTAGTATTTATACCAAGCTCAGAATGTTTTTCATTAGACAAATTAGTAGGTAATAAAGGGGTAGGTGTAGGAGGATGAGTTCCATTATGAGTAGCTTTAGGCACATAAGCTAACTTATTAGTTTTCCCAATTCCAAGAGAGGTATTAGTATCCTATGATATGTTCTTTTTAAGGTTAGGGTGTAACACAAAGCATTTAGAATGATCATGACCATGGATCTTAGTGAGTGCAAAAGATGGAAATTTTCAAATTCTACTTTCGGTTATATCGCATTTTTCAAATCGATCCAAACTTCTTTGGGGTATTTTTTGGTAATGTCAATCTAAACCAAGATGCATGCAACAGATGGCCGAGATCTAGCAGTAATGGCTTGATTAATTTGAAGGGGTCTACCAAATAGAGCCCCAACCGCAAATAGAACTTGGTGAGTAACATAGTGAATTCTCATGTTGGGAAAAGCAAGCCATAAAGGAATAATAGGGGATTCCTCTTTGACATCAAAAAGGGGTGATCATTTCAAGAGCCGCATTTGACAATTATACACAAAATAGGACGAGCAAAGACTCGAGAATAATCTAAATCATTTGATAGCGAATAAGGATATGTCGAGATCAATCAATCCCAATAGTGAAGACTCCCAAAAGCTTTAAGCTATGGAAGAAGGATCGGATATTATCTAGAGTAGGGCACCGTAGAGAAAATTTACCAACCAAAGAGAACTCAAAAGGCTTAGCTAATTTCTCCACATCCTAGTCAGAACACATGATAATCGGTAATCCATGAAAAGAGGTTGAAATTAAGTTAACCAAGGCATTAGAGCAAGGGATCTTACGAAGCGTGCCAAGGACTTGGCGGACATTATTGGATGCAATCGGATCCAAAATAACTTTAGGATCGGAGGGTAAAGCCAGCGCATCCAGGAGCGATGAGCTCGGTTGCGCAGAGATCGATGCCTCCGCCATTGAACGTTCCAGTGAGAGTCACATAAGCAACTAGAGGAAGTGCAAATAAGCAATAAAATAGCGATCACGATCGAGGACCAATCGCAAACCATGAGAAAATTACGAGAACACAAAATGCTTTGAGAGGAAGCGCTTGAGTCGAGGAAAGAAAGTGAGGTTTTGAGTTTGGTGTTGGAATTAGGGTTTAGGGTTTAGAGTTATTGGTTTCATGGTTTAGGGTTCAGGGTTTAGGATTCTAGGTTTTGGGTTTAGGGTTTAAGGTGAGTTTTAGGGTTTAGTGTTTAGGGTTTAGGGTTTAGAGTTTAGGGTTTAGGAGTTAGGGTTTAGGGTTTAGGGTTTAGGTTTAGGTTATTTATTTATTTTATTTATTTAAAATTAAATGCATCAGTAGGTTTAATTAGTTTATTTAGTTTTTTTTTTTTTTATTTTATTTAAAGTTTAGGTTTTTTGGTTTTATTTTATTTAGGTTTAGGTTTTTTATTAATTTTATTTTTAGGTTTTATTTAGTTTTGGTTTTAGTTTTTATGTTTTAAGAGTTTAGTTATTATTAGTTATTAGTTTATTAGTTATTAGTTTTTAGTTTTTAGTTTATTAGTTTAGTTATTTAATTATTAGTTTTATTATTAGTTTTTAATTTATTAGTTTATTAGTTATTATATGGTTTTTTAGTTTAGTTATTAGTTTATTAGTTATTATTTAGTTTTTTTAGTTATTAGTTTATTAGTTTTAGTTTTTTATTAGTTAGCTATTAGTTTAGTTATTTAGGTTTTTAGTTTTTTATCATTAGTTTAGTTATTAATTTATTAGTTATTAGGTTTATTTATTAGTTATTATTATTTTAGTTAGTTTAGGTTTAGTTTATTAGGTTTTCATTTATTAATTTATCTATTTTAGTCAGTTATTAGTTTTTTATTTTTTAGTTATTAGTTTAGTTATTATTTGTTATTAATTTTATGAGTTTATTTTTATTAGTTATTAGTTTATTATTTATTAGTTTATTAGTTATTAGTTTAGTTATTTTTAGTTATTAGTTTTAGTTTATTAGTTTTTATATTAGTTATTAGTTTACTAGTTTTTTAGTTTATTTATTATTTAGTTTTTTTTTTGTTTTTTAGTTAGTTATTTGTTTAGTTTAGTTATTTATTAGTTAGTTTTATTTGTTATTAGGTTTAACTTATTATTATTAATTATTAGTTATTATTTTATTAGTTTTTTAGTTATTATTATTAGTTATTAGTTTTATTTTTTAGTTATTAGTTTAGTTATTAATTATTTATTAGTTAGTAAGATTAGTTATTAGTTATTATTATTATTAGTTTTAGTTTGTTATTTTTTATTAGTTTATTTTATTATTATTATTTATTAGTTTAGGTTTTTAGTTAGTTATTTAGTTATTTAGTTTTTTAGTTTATTATTATTAGTTATTAGTTTTATTTATTATTACTTATTAGTTTAGCTTATTAGTTTAGTTTATTAGTTTATTAGTTTTATTTAGTTTTTTAGTTTATTATTATTATTAGTTAGTTATTATTATTATTAGTTTTAGTTTTTAGTTTTATTTATTAGTTAGTTTATTATTAGTTAGTTAGTTTTATTAGTTATTAGTTTATTAGTTATTATTATTAGTTATTAGTTTTAGTTATTAGTTTAGTTATTAGTTTATTAGTTTAGTTTATTAGTTAGTTATTTAGTTTATTAGTTATTAGTTTAGTTATTATTAGTTTTATTAGTTATTATGTTTAGTTTATTATTAGTTAGTTTAGTTAGTTTTTTATTAGTTATTATTATTAGTTAGTTATTATTAGTTTTAGTTATTAGTTATTAGTTTAGTTATTTATTAGTTAGGTTATTAGTTTTATTTAGTTATTTAGTTTATTAGTTATTAGTTTTATTTAGTTATTAGTTTATTAGTTTATTTTAGTTTTATTAGTTTATTAGTTATTTAGTTATTAGTTTTATTATTATTAGTTAGTTATTAGTTAGTTAGTTTTATTTTTTTATTAGTTTTTTATTATTAGTTATTACTTTTACTACTTATTAGTTTATTATTTTAATTATTTATTAGTTATTAGTTATTAGTTAGTTAATTTATTAATTTATCTATTTGTTAGTTTAGTTATTTAGGTTTATTTTTTAGTTTTGTTCTTATTATTAGTTTTATTAGTTTTTATTAGTTATTAGTTTATCTATTTAGTTTTAGTTATTAAGTTTTTAGTTTAGTAAGTTAGTTTATTTATTAATTATTATTAGTTATTAGTTAATTAGTTTTATTAGTTATTAGTTTATTAGTTTAGTTATTATTAATTAGTTATTTAGTTATTAGGTTTAGTTATTAGTTATTTTTATTAGTTATTAGTTTAGTTATTAGTTTAGTAATTTTTAGTTAGTTATTAGTTATTATTATTAGTTTAGTTAGTTTATTGGGTTTAGTTTTTAGCTTTGTTTTTAGTTTTAGTTAGTTTTATTAGTTATTATTTTAGTTAGTTTTATTTTAGTTAGTTTTAGTTATTAGCTTAGTTATTATTATTATTTTATTAGTTTATTTATTTTATTAGTTTTATTAGTTTATTAATTATTAGTTATTAGTTAGTTATTTAGTTTATTAAATAGTTATTATTAGTTATTAGTTATTAATTTATTAATTATTTATTGGTTTATTAGCTAATTAGTTATTCTTAGTTATTAGTTTAGTTATTTTATTAGTTATTTATTATTTTGTTTTATTTGTTATTAGTTTAGTTATTAATATTATTATTAGTTAGTTTTTATTAGTTTAATTTTTAGTTTTATTAGTTTTAGATATTATTAGTTTTATTATTATTAGTTATTTTATTTTTTATTAGTTAGTTAGTTATTAGTTTTGTTTTATTATTATTAGTTAGTTATTATTATATTTATTAGTTTTATTATTATTTATTATTATTAGTTTTAGTTTTTTAGTTTTATAATAATTATATTATTTATTAGTTACTTATTTTATTATGAGTTTATTAGTTTTTTAGTTATTAGTTATTAATTTTTGGTTGGTTGTGGTTATTGGTATTATTTAGTTAGTTATTACTATTAGTTGTTTAGTTATTATTAGTTTATTTGTCAATTTTATTATTTGTTTAGTTAGTTATTAGTTATTAGGTTTTATTATTAGTTAGTTATTAGTTACTATTATTATTATTATTATTATTATTATTATTATTAGTTTAGTTAGTTATGAGTTAGTTTTATTAGTTAGTTATTAGTTATTAGTTATTCATTTAGTTAGTTATTAGTTAGTTTATTAGTTCAGTTATTATTAGTTTTATTAGTTATTATTAGTTAGGTATATTTTAGTTTAGTTATTAGTGTATTAGTTTATTTAGTTATTAGTTTATTAGTTTATTAGTTATTAGTTAGTTTATTAGTTATTAGTTTTTTAGTTTTATTAGTTTATTAGTTTAGTTCTAGTTATTAGTTATTTAGTTTAGTTATTATTAGTTATTAGTTAGTTTTTACTTAGTTTAATTATTATTAGTTAATTTTAGTTTTTTAGTTTAGTTATTAGTTTATTAGTTTTTAATTATTAGTTAGTTATTTTATTAGTTTGTTATGTAATTTATTAGTTATTAGTTATTATTAGTTTATTAGTTTAGTTTTTAGTTATTATTATTAGTTAGTTATTAGTTAGTTAGTTAGTTTTATTACTTTAGTTATTAGTTATTAGTTTATTAGTTATTTGTTTATTATTTATTAGTTTAGTTATTAGTTTTTATTAGTTATTAGTTATTAGTTTATTAGTTTTTTAGTTTATTAGATTTTATTTTTATTAGTTTTTAGTTAGTTATTATTAGTTAATTAGTTTTATTAGTTTTTTATTATTTATTTAGTTAGTTTTATTAGTTTATTATAGTTATTAGTTTATTAGTTTAGTTATTATTATTATTATTAGTTAGTTATTTAGTTTATTAGTTTTTATTAGATCTTTTATTAATTATTAGTTAGTTTTAGTTTTATTATAATTATTAGTTAGTTATTAATTTATTAGTTTAGTTTAGTTATTTTTATTACTTATTAGTTTTTAGTTTTTAATTATTTAGTTTAGTTATTATTTAGTTATTAGTTTAGTTATTAGGTTTAGTTATTAGTTAGTTAGTTATTAGTTAGTTAGTTAGTTAGTTTTTAGTTTAGTTATTTGTTTGTTATTAGTTTAGTTGATATTATTAGTTAGTTATTCTTATTAAGTTATTAATTAGTTATTAGTTTAGATAGTTTTAATTAGTCATTTAGTTTCATTTTTAGTTTTTTATTAGTTATTATTATTAGTTATTTAGTTTTATTATTATTTTTAGTTTTTAATAGTTATTAGTTTAATTTATTATTAGTTAGTTATTATTATTTAGTTATTAGTTATTAGCTTAGTTAGATTTATTAGTTAGTTTTATTAGTTATTATTATCTATTAGTTTAGTTGTTATTTGTTTTTTACTTTAGTTATTATTATTAGTTATTAGTTAGTTATTTATTTTAATAGTTTATTAGTTTATTTATTTAGTTTTAGTTATTGTTAGTTATTTTTTTAGTTAGTTAGTTTAGTTAGTTATCTTTTATTAGTTAGTTGTTGGTTTTTTGTTTAGTTATTTAGTTTTAAGTTTAGTTATTATTAGTTATTATTTTAGTTATTTAGTTTTATTAGTTAATATTAGTTTATTAGTTTATTAGTTTATTATTAATTTTTTTTGGTAGGTTTAGTTAGGTTTTTAGTTATTAGTTATTAGTTTATTATTTTTAGTTTTTGTTTATTAGTTTAGTTATTAGTTAGTTATTAGTTTTTAGTATTATGTTATTAGTTAATTTTATCATTAGTTGTTAGTTAGTTATGAGTTATTAGTTATTATTAGTTATTTTGTTTTATTAGGTTATTAGTTTATTAGTTCAGTTATTATTAATTTAGCTTTTATTAGTTTCAGTTAGTTATTATTATTAGGTTTTTTTATTATTAGTTACTAGTTTTATTAGTTTATTAGTTAATATTTTTAGTTTTTATTGTTAATTAGTTAATTATTAGTTATTATTAGTTAGTTAGTTAGTTTAGTTTTAGTTAGTTATTTTATTAATATTATTTATTAACTTAGTTTAGTTATTAGTTTATTAGTTTTAGGTTTAATTATTTATTTTTTAGTTTATTAGGTTTATTATTAGTTAGTTTTAATTATTAGTTTATTAGTTTAGTTAGTAGTTTATTATAGTTATTTAGTTTAGTTTTTTAGTTATTAGTTTAGCTTTATTTTTAGCTTATTTATTAGTTTTAGTTTATTAGTTTTAGTTAGTTATAGTTATTTTAGTTTTATTAATTAGTTAGTTATTAGTTTATTAGTTATTATTATTCATTATTTATTAGTTATTAGTTATTAGTTTTATATTTCAGTTATTAGTTATTATTAGTTTTAGTTTTATTATTATTTACTTATTAGTTATTAGGTTTTAGTTTATTATTAGTTTTTATTTAGTTAATTATTATTTAGTTATTAGGTTTAGTTTAGTTTTTAATTTTTAGTTTAGTTATTATTTATTAGTTTATTAATTTAGTTATTTAGTTAGTTTATTATTAGTTAGTTATTTAGTTATTATTAGTTTAGTTAGTTATTTAGTTAGTTATTTTATTAGTTTTATTTTAGTTAGTTTATTTATTAATTTAATTTAATTTATTTATTATATTAGTTTATTGGTAGTTAGGTTATTATTAGTTTATTCTTATTTTTAGTTTAGTTATTAATTATTAGTTTATTAGTTTTTATTTAGTTAGTTATTAGTTAGTTATTTAGTTTATTATTAGTTTTTAGTTTAGTTATTAATTAGGTTATTTATTAGTTATTTATTTGTTTTGTTATTAAAGTTTTCTAGTTATTAGTTTAGTTTTATTATTTAGTTATTATTTATTATTAGTTAGTTAGTTTAGTTATTATTTGTTTTAATAGTTTAGTTTAGTTTTTATTTAGTTATTTAATTTTAGTTATTATTAATTATTAGTTAGCTTATTTAGTTATTAACTTAGATAGTTTGTTATTAGTTATTAGATTAGTTATTTAGTTTAGTTAGTTTAGTTATTATTATTAGTTATTATTTTTAAGTTTTATTAGTTATTTAGTTAGTTATTATTTTAGTTTTTAGTTAGTTGTTAGTTGGGTTATTATTATTAGTTAGTTAGTTTTTAATTTAGTTTTTTTCCTAGTTTTATTTTAGTTTACTAATTACTATTATTAGTTAGTTAGTTTATTAGGTTATTATTAGTTAGTTATTAGTTTTATTAGTTTAGTTATTATTAGTTATTTAATTTAGTTATTAGTTATTTTAGTTTTATTATTTAGTTTAGTTTTAGTTATTTTATTAGTTTATTTATTAGTTATTAGTTTAGTTATTAGTTATTAGTTATTAGTTTTATTAATTATTATTATTAGTTTAGTTATTTAGTTATTAGTTTAGTTAGTTTAATTAGTTTTATTAGTTATTAGTTATTATTATTAATTAGTTTATTAGTTATTATTATTTAGTTTTAGTTTTATTATTAATTATTAGTTATTAGTTTATTAGTTTAGTTATTTAGTTATTAGTTTAGTTATTTAGTTTAAGTTTATTATTATTAGTTAGTTTTAGTTTAGTTATTTTATTATTATTAGTTATTTATTAATTATTAGTTATTATTAGTTAGTTAGTTTTATTATTTAGTTTATTAGTTTATTATTAGTTATTATTATTAGTTTTTTATTTATTAGTTATTAGTTAGTTTATTATTATTAGTTATTAGTTATTAGTTTATTAGTTAGTTAGTTTTTTAAGTTATTATTAGTTATTAGTTTAATTATTATTAATTATTAGGTTTTATTAGTTATTAGGTTATTAATTTTAATTATTATTATTATTAGTTTAGTTATTTAATTTATTATTTATTATATATTAATAGTAATTTACTTACTATTAGTTTATTTAGTTTTAATTATCAGTTTATTAGTTTGGTTGTTATTATTATTTATTATTTAGTTTTAGGTTTTAGTTTTATTATTATTTTATTAGGTTTTATTAGCTATTAGTTGATTAGTTATTAGTTTAGTAGTTATTTTGTTATTATTTATTAGTTAGTTTCTTAGTTTCTTAGTTTTATTAGTTATTAGTTTATTATTATTAGTTAGTTTTATTTTATTATTTTATTTAGTTAGTTATTAGTTATTTTAGTTATTAACTATTAGTTTAGTTATTAGTATTATTTAGTTTAGTTTTTATTAATTAGTTTATTATTTAGTTTTTTATTAGTTTATTATTAGTTTATTAGTTTAATTATTAGTTATTAGTTTAGTTTAGTTAGTTTTATTATTTTATTAGTTATTATTATTATTATTTATTAGTTTTATTATTAGTTATATGTTCAGTTATTTAGTTTATTTATTAGTTATTATTAGTTTAGTTATTCATTATTATTTTTATTTATTAGTTTTTATTGGTTATTAGTTAGGTAGTTATTAGGTTTTAGTTTATTAATTTAATTTTTAGTTTTATTTTATTATTTTATTATTTATTAGTTATTAGTTTAGTTATTTTATTTGTTTTAGGTTATTATTTAGTTATTAGTTATTTAAGTTTATTTGGTTATTTAGTTTTATTAGTTTATTTATTAGATAGTTTAGTTATTAGTTTAGTTATTATTATTTTAGTTATCGGTTTTATTATTATTATTAGGTTTTAGTTTTGTTATTAGTTATTAATTATTTAGTTATTATTATTATTATTATTATTATTATTCTTATTATTATTAGTTATTATTTATTATTTATTATTAGTTTTTAATTAGTTTCTAGTTATTATTCATTATTATTTTTTGTTTGGTTATTAGTTTATTGGTTTAGTGATTAGTTTTATTAGTTTTATTAGTTATTAATTTAGTTTTATTTTTTAATTATTATTTTTTAGTTATTATTAGTTATTAATTTTTATTAGTTATTAGGTTTAGTTATTAGGTTTATTTAGTTAGTTTTATTAGTTATTTAGTTTTATTAGTTATTAGTTTAGTTAGTTTTTAGTTTATTAGGTTTTATTTATTAGTTAGTTATTAGTTATTATTATTATTAGTTTATTATTAATTATTAGTTATTAGTTTTAGCAGTTTTTATTAGTTATCAATTTTTTTGTTAGTTTATTTATTTAGTTATTATTTAGTTATTTTAGGTTTAGTTTAGTTATTATTAATTAGCTGTTTAGTTTTATTATTATTATTTTATTATTATTATTAATTATTAGTTATTATTATTAGTTATTATTTTTGTTTTTAGTTATTAGGTTTTATTGGTTTTTTATTAGTTTTATTAGTTTTATTAGGTTTTTTAGTTATTATTAGTTTTATTAGTTTTATTAGTTTATTATTAGTGTAGTTATTATTAGTTTAGTTATTAGTTTAGTAAGTTATTAGTTAGGTTTAGTTGTTATTAGTTTATTTAGTTTAGTTTTTATTTTAGATATTAGTTATTAGTTATTTGGTTTATTAATTTATTTTAGTTAGTTTTATTTATTTATAGTTATTTATTAATTATTATTAGGTTTATTAGTTATCAGGTTTAGTTTTTAGTTTAGTTATTAGGTTATTATTAGTTATTATTTATTTTATTAGTTTTATTAGTTATTAGTTTTAGTTTAGCTATTAGTTAAATTAGTTTACTTATTATTTAGTTTTTTTAGTTTTAGTATAGTTATTAGTTATTAGTTAGTTTAGTTTTATTATTTGTTTTAGTTAGTTTAGTTTTTTTTTATTTTAGTTATTAATTAGTAGTTATTAGTTTATTAGTTTAGTTTAGTTTTTTAGTTTTATCTAGAGTCTAAAGGTTTTCATTTAAGTAGATCTAAAATTGAATATATGGAGTGTAATTTTAGTTATAGAAGTTCTAGTGGTAGTGTTGTGACATTAGATGAATAAGTCATTAATAAGAGTGAACGTTTCAGATATTTAGGCTCTATTATTCAAAATGATGGTGAAATAGATGGAGATATTATTAGTAGAATTCAAGTTAGATGGTTGAAGTGGAGGAATGCATCTGGCCTATTATGTGATAGAAAAGTTCCACTTAAACTTAAGGAAAATTTTATAAGATGGTGGTATGACCCAAATGACTTATGGTGCAGTAATGTTGGCCAAAGAGAAACATAAGACTAAGTTAAGTGTTACAGAGATGAGGTTGCTTAAGTGGATGAGTGGCTTTACTCTTAGAGATAGAATACAAAATGAGTATATTCGGGATAAAGTTGGAGTAGCTCCAGTGGTTGATAAGATTAGGGAGAGTCACCTTAGATGGTTTGGCCACATAAAGTGTAGGCCGTTCGATGACCTGATTAGGAGAGTAGATGCATTAGATTTGCCTTATGTTAAGAAAGGTAGAGGTAGACCTAAAAAGACTTGGTTAAGATGTATAAAAAATGATCTTAGTATACTTAATTTAAGCGAGAATTTGTCACAATAACACAATGGAGATGAAGGATTCATAAATTCAACCCCACCCATAGTGGGATTAAGGCTTGTTGTTATTGTTATTATTAGTTTAGGTTTATTTCTTAGTTAGCTTTTAGTTTTATTAGTTATTAGTTTAGTTTTTTATTTATTAGTTATTAGTTTATTATTGGTTTAGTTATTTAGTTATTAGAGTTTTTTAGTTATTTATTGTTAGTTATTAGTTATTAGTTTATTATTAGTTTTATCATTTATGTTTTTATTATTAGTTAGTTATTATTAGTTTTAGATAGTTATTATTATTATTATTAGCCATTTTATAGTTATTAGTTTTATTATTTTATTAGTTAGTTTTATAAGTTTTATTAGTTAGCTAGATTATTAGTATAGATTATTAGTTTATTATTAGTTATATTAGTTTTTAATATTAGTTATTAGTTAATTAGTTTATTAGTTATTAGTTTTTATTAGTTATTAATTTATTAATTATAATTAGTTATTAGTTTAGTTATTTAGGTTTATTTATTAGTTATTAGTTGTTTAGTATATTTTTTTAGTTTTATTATTTAGTTTTTAGGTTTTAGTTTAGTTAGTTATTAGTTTAGTTATTAGTTTTATCATTAGTTATTAGTTTATTATTTTAGTTATTAATTATTAATTATTATTATTTTTTATTTTAGGTAGGTTTTAGTTTATTATAGTTTTATTATTGTTAGTTTATTAGTTTTTTAGTTATATTAATTAGTTTATTGTTATTAGTTTTAGTTTTTATTTTATTGTTATTAGTTTAGTTATTATTAGTTATTAGTTTATTTATTTGTTTAGTTTTATTATTATTAGTTTATTATCATTATTAGTTTATTAGTTTTATTAATTTTTGGTTATTAGTTTAGTTATTAGTTATTAGTTTATTATTATTAGTTTTATTAGGTTATTATTAGTTATATTACTTTTTTTAGTTTAGTTATTATTTATTATTATTATTAGGTTATTAGTTATTAATTATTATTTTATTTATTAGGTATTGTTATTTATTTATATATTTAGTTTTTTAGTTTTAGTTTATTATTATTAGTTTAGTTTTATTATTTAGTTTTATTATTATGATTATTATTTTATTATTTATTAGTTTTTTAGTTATTAGGTTTTTATTAGTTATTAGTTTTTTATTATTATTATTATTATTATTATTATTATTATTTATTTTATTGGTTTAGTTATTAGGTTTTTATTAGTTTGTTAGTTTATTAGTTTAGTTTTTTAGTTATAATAATTTTTAGTTTTATTATTTAGTTAGTTTATTATTTTTAGTTATTATTAGTTTAGTTTTTTAGTTATTTATTATTAGTTTTATTATTAGTTATTAGTTTTTATTAGTTTATTAATTAGTTAGTTATTATTATTTATTTATTTAGTTTTATTAGTTAGTTATTAGTTTAGTTATTAGTTATTGGTTTTTAGTTTATTAATTTAGTTATTAGTTAATTTTGTTTATTATTATTAGTAGTTTTAGTAGTTATTTATTATTAGTTATTAGTTTAGTTTTTATTAGTTATTATTATTATTAGTTTTATTATTAGTTTATTATTTTATTTAGTTTTTTATTTAGTTATTAGTTAGTTATTATTAGTTAGTTTAGTTATTATTTTAGTTAATTATTAGTTATTAGTTTAGTTTTAGTTTTTTAGTTATTATTATTACTTATTATTAGTTTTTATTAGTTTTAATTAGTTTTTTAGTTTAGTTAGTTATTTTAGTTTTGTTATTATTAGTTATTTGTTTTAGTTTATTATTAGTTTTAGTTTTATTCCTAGTTATTAGTTATTATTACTAGTTATTAGTTTAATTTATTTAGTTATTAGTTTAGTTATTATTTTTTATTAGTTTTATTATTAGTTTTATTTTATTATTAGTTTATTAGTTTAGTTATTTAGTTAAGTTAGTTTAGTTATTTTATTAGTTTATTAGTTTATTAATTTTAGTTATTAGTTATTATTATTAGTTATTTAGTTTAGGTTATTTATTATTATTATTTGTTATTAGTTTTAATTTTATTAGTTATTGATTATTAGTTATTAGTTTAGTTTATTTTTTATAGTTATTAATTTAGTTATTAGTTTTAGTTAGTTATTTTATTATTATTTAGTTATTTATTTTATTAATTTATTATTTATTAGTTAGTTAATTTTATTTGTTTAGTTATTGAGTTATTATTTAGTTATTAGTTATTAATTTATTATTTTATTAGATATTAGTTTATTACTTAGTTAGTTTTATTAATTTAGTTTAGTTTAGTTTATTAGTTAGTAGTTATAGTTTTTAGTTTAGTTTTATTATTGGTTATTATTTTAATTATTAGTTAGTTAGTTAGTTATTAGTTTAGTTTAGTTTATTATTATATTATTATTAATTAGTTTATTAGTTATTATTTTTGTTAGTTTATTATTAGTTATTATTAGTTAGTTATTAGTTTAGTTATTAGTTTAGCTATTATTAATTAGTTTTTAGTTTAGTTTTGTTTATTTTAGTTAGTTGGTTTTTTAATTTTCTTAGTTATTAGTTAATTTAGTTATTAGTTTGAGTTAGTTAGTTTGTTTAATTTTTTAGGTTTTTATTTTTTATTTAGTTTAGTTATAATTAGTTAGGTTTTATTATTATTATTAGTTTATTTGTTATTAGTTATTAGTTTATTAGTTTAGTTTATTTAGATTTAATTAGTTTATTTATTATTTTATTAATTTTTAGTTTATTAGTTAGTTCTTATTTAGTTTAGTTTTATTAGGTTATTTTAGTTAGTTTATTTTTATTAGTTTATTTTTTTAGTTATTAGTTTAGTTATTATTTATTAGTTTATTATTAGTTAGTTTTATTATTAATTAGTTAACTAGTTATTAGTTTCTTATTTAGTTAGTTTTTGTTTTTAGTATTTAATTTTATTAGTTAGTTATTATTATTAGTTTTAGTTATTAGTTATTATTAGTTATTTTAGTTTTATTAGTTTAGTTTATTAGTTATTAGTTTAGTTTTTATTAGTTAGTTGTTATTATTAGTTTAGTTATTTAGTTTTATTTTTATTAGTTTTGTTATTATTAGTTTTAGGTTATTATTTATTAGTTAGTTATTAGTTTAATTTTATTATTAGTTATTAGGTTTTTATTAGTTAGTTATTTGTTTTATTAGTTTAGTTTATTAGTTATTAGTTATTAGTTACTAGTTATTAGTTAATTTTATTAGTTATTATAATTATTATTTAGTCATTATTATTATTATTATTATTAAGTTAGGTTAATTAGTTTTATTATTTTAGTTTATTAGTTAATTTTAGTTTTATTTAGTTTATTAGTTATTAGTTATTAGTTATTAGTTTTATTAGTTTATTTATTAGTTAGTTTTATTATTATTAGTTAGTTATTATTAGTTATTAGTTATTATTAGTTGTTATTATTTAGTTAGTTTTATTATTTTAGTTGTTGTTACTATTAGTTTATTAGTTTAAAGTTTATTAGGTTTAGTTATTATGTTTTAGTTAGTTAGTTATTAGTTTTTAGGTTAGTTTATTATTATTTAGTTTCCAGTTATTATGAATTTATTAGTTTTAGTTTAGTTATTTAGTTATTATTAGTTATAATTATTTAGTTTAGTTATTATTTATTTAGTTATTAGTTTAGTTATTATTTTAGTTTTATTTTGTTATTAGTTTAGTTTATTAGTTATTAGTAATTATTAGTTTTTATTAGTTATTAGTTTAGTTATTTGGTTATTTAATTAGTTATTTAGTTTGAGTTATTAGTTAGTTATTAGTTTTATTAGTTTATTATTATTAGTTTTTAGTTATTAGTTATTAGTTATTAGTTATTTATTTGTTTTTTTATTTAGTTAGTTATTAATTTTTAGTTATTATTAGTTTAATTATTATTAGTTGAGTTTTATTAGTTTCGTTATTAGTTTAGTTTATTAATTTAGTTATTTAGCTTAGTTATTTATTTAGTTATTCATTATTATTAGGTTTTTTAGTTTTGTTTAGTTATTAGTTTAGTTAGTTTTATCACTTATTATTATTAGTTTTATTAGTAGTTATTAGTTTTAGTTATTATTTATTAACTATTAGTTTAGTTATTATTGTTATTAGCAATTAGTTATTTGTTAGTTCTTATTATTTTATTCTTGGTCATTATTTTTATTAATTTATTAGTTTATTAGGTTTAGTTTTATTATTAATTTTTTAGTTTTAATATTTATTAATTTATTATTATCATTAGTTAGTTTATTTATTAGTTTTTAATTAGTTAGATTTTTATTATTAGCTTTAGGTTTAGGTTTAGTTATAAGTTATTAGTCTTTTAGTTTTAGTTTATTAGTTTATAGTTATTTAATTTATTAATTATTAGGTTTAGTTATTTGTTACTTTTTAGTTTTATTATTAGTTTATTAGGTTTTAGTTTAATAGTTAGTTATTAGTTTAGTTTTAGTTAGTTTATTAGTTTTAATTTATTATTACTTATTATTGTTAGTTTAGTTATTAGTTTATTAGTTAGTTATTATTTTATTATTACATTTTTTAGTTTTAGTTTTCGGTTTAGGTTTAGTTTTTAGTTATTTGCTTTATTAGATTTCAGTTTAGTTATTTTTATCAATTTATTTATTATTAGTTATTAGTTAGTTATTAATTAGTTATTAGTTTATTTAGTTTTATTAGTTAGTTATTGGTTTTATTTATTAGTAAGTTTTAGTTATTTATTAGTTAGTTTATTAGTTTTTATTAGTTAGTTATTATTATTATTTTATTAGTTTTTTATTAGTTTAGTTATTTATAAGTTAGTTTTATTAGTTTATTAGTTATTTGTTAGTTATTAGTTAGTTAGTTTTATTAGTTATTATTATTTAGTTTAGCTTATTAGTTTATTAGTTTTTATTAGCTTAGTTATTTATTATTAGTTATTAGGTTAGTTAGTTATTATTAGTTATTAGTTTTAGTTTAGATTTTAGGTTTTCAGGTAGTTATTAGTTTAATTTATTTTAGCTTGTTATTAGTTTAGTTATTTAGTTTAGTCAGTCTTTAGTTTAAGTTTTGGTAGTTATTATTAGTTAGTTAAATTTATTAGTTTTTAGTTATTAATTTATTAGTTTATTAGTTTAGTTTTATTAGTTATTAATTTTAGTTAGTTAGTTTTTAGTTATTATTATTAGTTATTATTAGTTATTAGTTTTTATTAGTTATTATAGTTAATTTATTAGTTATTAGGTTATTAGTTATTATTAGTTAGTTATTAGTTATTATTAGTTATTAGTTATTATTATTAGTTATTAGTTTAATTTATTAGTTTAGTTATTTAGTTTTTTTATTTAGTTATTTAGTTTTTAGTTAGTTTAGGTTATTTAGTTATTAGTTTAGTTATTTAGTTTTAGTTATTATTAGTTATTAGTTTAGTTATTAGTTTATTAGTTAGTTATTAGTTTATTAGTTTTAGGTTTAGTTAGTTAGTTAGTTTTAGTTAGTTTAGTTAGTTTTTTAGTTGTTATATTATTATTAGTTAGTTATTATTAGTTTTAGTTATTAGTTTAATTATTAATTAGTTAGTTATTATTATTAGTTAGTTTTAGTTTTAGTTATTAGTTTAGTTATTATTAGTTTTTGGTTATATTTAATTAGTTATTTGTTATTAGTTAGGCATTTTAATTAGTAGTTATTAGTTAGTTAATTTTATTAGTTTAGTTATTAGTTAGTTACTATTAGTTTAGTTTTTATTACTAGTTTATTAGTTTTTTGGTTTTATAATTTTATTAGATTATTTAGTTTTTGTTTATTAGTTATTAGGTTTATTAGTTAGTTATTTAGTTTTAGTTATTTATTTTGTTTTAATAGTTATTTAGTTATTAGTTATTAGTTATTTATTATTATCTTAGTATATTAGTTTAATTATTAGTTATTATTATTAGTTATTTTTGGTTTATTATTAGTTATCTAGTTTTAGTTAGTATTAGTTGGTTTTGATTAGTTATTAGTTTAATTATTTTAGATTTTTAGTTATTTTTTCATTTTATTATTAGTTTTAGTTAGTTTTATTATTAGTTATTATTATTAGTTTATTAGTTTAGTTATTTGGTTTATTAATTTAGTTAGTTAGTTATTTGGTTACTATTATTATTATTTTAGTTTATTAGTTTAGTTTTTTAGTTTATTAGTTTATTAGTTATTAGTTATTAGTTTATTATTAGTTTTATTTAGTTATTAGTTAGTTTAGGTTTTATTAGTTAGTTATTATAATTAGTTTATTAGTTTTAGTTTTATTATTATTATTTTTAGTTAGTTAGTTTAGTTTATTATTATTATTATTATTAGTTTTTTTAGTTTTATTAGTTTGTTAGATAGTTAGATTTAGTTTTTAGTTTAGTTTTTATTAGTTTAGTTATTAGTTATTAGTTAGTTTTTATTAATTATTAGTTATAGTTTTTTTTAGGTTTAGGTTGTTTTTTAGTTTTTATTTTATTTTTATTTTAGTTTATTTTTTATTTTATTTAGGTTTTTTTAGGTTTATTTTATTTTTTTAGTTTTGTTTAGGTTTTTATTTATTTTATTTTAGTTCAGTTTTAGGTTTAGGTTTAGGTTTAGTTTATTTTAGGTTTATGATTTGGTTTTATTTATTTTAGTTTAGTTTATTTTAGTTTAAGTTTAGGTTATTTTATTTTTATTTTAGGTTTAGGTTTTTTTTAGTTTAGGGTTTAGGTTTTATTATTTATTTATTTTAAAGTTTTTTTAAAATTTAACTTTTTTTTAGTTTTTATTTTATTTTATTTGAAGGTTTTTTTTTATTTTAATTTAGTTTTTATTTTATTTAGGATTTTTTTTAGGTTTATTTTATTTTTTTAGTTTAGTTTTGGTTTTTATTTATTTTTTATTTTATTTTATTTATAGGTTTAGGTTTATGTTTTAGTTTAAGTTTATATTTTCTCTTTTTTTATTTAAGTTTTGGTTTTTTTTGGTTTTATTTAGTTTAGGTTTAGGATTTTAGGTTTCATGGTTTAGGATTTAGGGTTAGTTTAGGGTTTAGGGTTTAGGGTGGGTTATTTTAGTTTTATTTATTTTAGTTTTGTTTTAAGTTTATTTTATTATTAGGGTTTAGGGTTTAGGGTTTAGAGTTTGGGATTTAGGATTTAGGATTTAGGATTTAGGGTTTAGGGTTTTTAGGGTTTAGATTTAGGGTTCATGATTTAGGGTTTAGCATTTAGGATTAGTTTTTTAAAAAATAAATTTTGTTTTTAGATTATGTAAACCACTATGTTTAGGTTTATTTTTTATTTAGTTTATTTTTTATTTTTTAATTTAAATTTGTTTTTATTTTTATTTAGTTTTCTTTATTTATTTTAGTTTAGATTTTTTTTAGTTTATATTTTAGGTTTAGGTTTAGGTTTATTTTTTAGTTTAGTTTTATTTTTATTTTTATTTTATTTTTTTAGGTTTAAGTTTTATTTTTTATTTTTAGGATTAATTTTAGGTTTTTTTTTACAATCTTTTTATGTTTAGGTTTTAGGATTTTCTTTTAGGTTTATTTTTAGGTTTTATTTTTTAGTTTAGGTTTAGATTTATTTTTAGTTAATTTTATTATATTTAGTTTAGGTTTAGTTTTTTTTAAAGTTTAGGTTTAGGTTTTATTTATTTTAGTTTAGTTTATTTTAGTTTAGGTTTAGGTTTATTTTATTTTTATTTTAGGTTTAGGATTTATTTTTTATTTATTTTTAGGTATATTTTAGGTTTAGGTTTTTATTTAGTTTTTATATTATTTTCTTTTAGGTTTATTTTATTTTAATTTTAGGTTTAGTTTTTATTTTATTTAGGTTTTTTATTTTTAGGTTTATTTTATTTTATTTAGATTAGTTTAGGTTTGTATTTATTTATTTTTGTTTAGTTTGTATTTTTTATTTTATTTTATTTTTAGGTTTAGGTTTAGGTTTAAGTTTTAGTTTAGGTTTATATTTTATCTTATTTTTTATTTTATTTAGGTTTAAGTTTATTTATTTATTTTATTTTGAGGTTTTCTTTAATTTAGGTTTAGGTTTTTAGGGTTTAGGGTTTAGGGTTTAGGGTTAGCTTAGGGTTTAGGATTTATGATTATTGTAATTTAGTTTATTTTCATTTAATTTTTGGCTTTTTTTATTTTTTTTATTTTGATTTGTTTATTTTGTTTTTATTTTAGGTTTAGGTTTTTTTTAGTTTAGGTTTTAAGTTTTATTTTTTATTTATTTTTAGATTTATCTTTTAGGTTTAGGTTTATATTTTAATTTCATTTTATTTTTATTTTATTTTATTTTAGGTTTATTTTTTTATTTTATGTTTAGTTTTTATTTTCTTTAAGTTTGTTATTTTTAAGGTTATTTTATTTTTTAGTTCAATTTAGGTTTTTATTTAATTTATTTTAGTTTAGTTTTTATTTTTATTTTATTTATTTTATTTTATTTAGGTTTAGGTTTTATATTTATTTAGGTTTTTTTGGTTTAGGTTTCTTTGATTTTTAGGGTTTAGGGATTATGGTTTAGGGTTTAAAGTTTAGGGATTAAAGTTTAGGGTTTAGGCTTTAGGGTTTCAGGTTTAGGGTTTAGGATTTAGTGTTGTAGAGTTTAGGGTTTAGGGTTTAGTGTTTAGGCTTTTAATGTTTAGGGTTTAGGGTTTAGGGTTTAGGCTTTTAGGGTTTAGGGTTTAGGGTTTAGGGTTTCAGGGTTTTTGGTTTAGGGTTTAGGGTTTAGGAGGTAGGGTTCTATGCTTAGGGTTTAGGGTTTAGGATTTAGGGTTTAGGGTTTAGGGTTTATGATTTAGGGTTTAGGGTTTAGGATTTATAGGGTTAAGATTTTTTATAATTTTTGAATTTTATTTTTATTAAAATAAGTAAACCGGTAGGTTTAGGTTTATTTAGTTAATTTTTTATTTATTTTAGTTTATTTTATTCTTTATTATTTAGGCTTATTTTTATTTTTATTTTATTTAGTTTATTTATTTTAGGTTTATTTATTTTAGTTTAGGTATTTTATTTTTATTTATTTTTGGTTTAGGTTTTTTAGGTTAGTTTTGTTATAGTTATTATTATTATTATTATTATTATTATTATTATTATTATTATTATTAGTTTTAATTATTAGTTTATTTAGTTAGTTATTAGTTTAGTTATTAGTTTTTATTAGTTATTATTAGGTTATTATTAGTTTTATTATTAGTTTAGTTAGTTTAGTAAGTTTTATTAGTTATTATTTTATTAGTTTTATTAGTTTTAGTTTTTAGTTATTATTATTAGTTATTAGTTATTATTATTAGTTAGTTTTTAGCTTTATTATTTGTTATTAGTTATTAATATTATTTATTAGTTTTTTATTATTTTATTATTATTAGTTAGTTTTATTAGTTATTTTAGTTAGTTATTTAGCTTTATTAATTATTATTAGTTAGTTTTTAGTTTTTAGTTTAGCTTACTTAGTTATTTAGTTATTAGTTTTAGTTTTAGATGTTTTATTATTTAATTATTAGTTAGTTATTAGTTATTAGCTATTAGTTAATTATTAGTTAGTTTTATTAGTTTATTATTTATTAATTTTATTAGTTAGTTTTATAATTATTAGTTTATTAATTAGTTAGTTTTTATTAGTTTATTAGTTATTAGTTTAGTTATTTTAGTTATTAATTATTAGCTTATTAGTTTAATTATTAGTTATTAGTTTAGTTTAGTTAGTTTTAATATTTTATTAGTTATTATTATTATTTTATTAGTTTTATTATTAGTTATTAATTAATAATTTAGTTATTATTATTAACTATTAGTTTAGTTAGTTAGTTTATTTATTAGTTGTTATTAGTTTAGTTATTAGTTATTATTTAGTTATTAGTTTTTATAAGTTATTAGTTAGTTAGTTATTAGTTTTAGTTTATTATTTTAGTTTTTTAGTTTTATTTTTTTTAGTTTTATTAGTTTAATTATTTTATTAGTTTATTAGTTTATTAGTTATTTAGTTATTAGTTATTAGCTATTAGTTATTAGCTTTTTAGGTTTATTACTTATTTAGTTTTATTAGTAGATTTATTAGTTTGTTTTGTTATTTTAGTTTAGTTATTAGTTTAATTATTATTATTACTTATTAGGTTAGTTTTAGTTTAGTTATTAGTTATTAATATTATTATTATTATTATTATTATTATTATTATTATTATTGTTGTTGTTGTTGTTGTTATTGTTATTGTTATTATTATTAGTTTATTAGTTTAGTGATTAGTTTTATTAGTTTTATTAGTTATTAGTATATTTTTATTAGTTTATTAGTTTTATTTAGTTATTAGTTTATTATATTTTTTAGCCAGTTAATTATTTATTAGTTTAGTTTATTATTAGTTAGTTTAGTTAGCTATTAATTATTAGATTTAATTATTATTAGTTAGTTTTTTAATTAGTTTTTTTAGTTTAGTTATTAGTTATTATGATTATTAGTTTTATTAGTTTTATTTAGTTAGTTATTAGTTAGTTTTAATTTATTAGTTATTAGTTGTTAGTTAGTTTATTTAGTTATTAATTAGTTATTAGTTTTAGTTTATTAGTTTAGTTAGTTCCATAGTTAGTTTAGTTAGTTAGTTAGTTTTAGTTTTAGTTAGTTAGTTGTTAGTTTTTTTACTTTATTAGTTAGGTTATTTTATTACTTAGTTTTATTAGTTTTAGATAGTTTTATTAGGTTATTAGGTTTTGTTATTAATTTATTAGTTATTAGTTTAATTTAGTTATTAGGTAATAGTTTATTTGTTTTTATTAGTTAGTTATTAATTAGTTAGTTTAGCTTTTAGGTTTAGTTTAGTTATTTGTTTTTATTTAGTTTTTAGTTAGTTTAGTTTTAGTTATTATTAATATTATTATTTTTATTTATTAATTTATTTAGTTAATTATTAGTTTAGTTATTAGTTTTATTAGTTATTATTAGGTCATTATTAGTTTTATTATTAGTTTAGTTATTTTAGTTAGTTTTATTATTAATCATTAATTTATCAATTTTATTAGTTTTAGTTTTTAGTTATTATTACTAGTTATTAGTTATTATTATTAGTTATTAGTTTTTAGTTTTTATTAATTTATTATTATTATTTAGTTTTATTAGTTAGTTTTTAGTTTTTAGTTTAGTTTAGTTAGTTATTAGTTTTAGTTTTAGTCATTTTATTATTTAATTATTTAATCTAGTTATTAGTAATTTGTTATTAGTTAGTTATTAGTTAGTTTTATTAGTTTATTATTTATTAGTTTTATTAATTTATTAGTTTTATTAGTTTAGTTAGTTAGTTTAGTTTAGTTATTACTTTTATTAGTTAGTTTTACACATTTTTAGTTTATTATTATTAGTTTTTAGTTTATTAGTTTTATTAGTTTTTTATTAATTAGTTATTATTATTAGTTAAGTTATTTTATTAGTTATTAGTTTTAGGTTTTTATTATTAATTAGTTATTTAGTTATTTATTAGTTTTATTATTTTGTTTATTATTTTAGTTTATTATTTATTAATTTAGTTATTAGTTTAAGTTTATTAGTTTAGTTTATTAGTTTTTAGTTATTAGTTTTAATTATTAGGCTTTAGTTATTAGTTTTATTATATTATTACTAGTTTTTATTTAGTTTATTTATTATTTTTATTAGTTATTATTATTATTATTATTATTATTATTATTATTATTATTTATTAGGTTAGCTTTTTATTAGTTATTAGTATAGTTATTAGTTTAGTTATTATTATTAGTTTAATTATTTAGTTATTATTTTAGTTTTAGTAATTAGTTTTTTAGGTTTTATGGTTATTTAGTTATTTGTTACTAGTTAGCCTAAATATTTTTTAATTTAGTTATTAGTTTAGTTATTAGTCATTATTAGTTAGTTAGTTATTATTATTAGTTTATTAGTTTACTATTAGTTATTATTTAGCCATTATTATTTATTAGTTTATTATTAGTTATTAGTTATTATTTTAGTTAGTTTTTTAGTTATTAGTATTTATTAGTTTTGTTCTTAGTTATTAGTTTAGTTATTTAGTTAGTTTTATTAGTTTAGTTATTTATTTTATTAGTTATTTAGTTAGTTTTATTATTAGGTTTATTTTTTAGTTATTAGTTTTTATTAGTTATTATTTTTATTAGTTCACTTATTTAGTTTAGTTATTTATTATTAGTTTAGTTAGTTATTTTATTAGTTATTAGTTAGTTACTTATTTAGTTTAGTTATTTATTTAGTTAGTTTATTAGTTAGTTTAGTTATTATTTTAAGCTATTAGTTTTATTTATTAGTTAGTTTTTATTAGTTTTATTATTTATTTATTATTTTATTATTATTAGGTTTATTAATTATTAATTAGTTAGTTATTATTAGTTAGTTATTAGTTTATTATTAGTTTATTAATTTCGTTATTAGTTATTAGTTATTAGCTTTTATTAGTGAGTTATTAGTTTATTAATTTAGTTATTAGTTATTAGTTATTAGTTTAGTTATTATTAAGGTTTAGTTAGTTTTTAGTTTTTATTAGTTATTAGTTAGTTTTATTAGTTATTATTATTATTAGTTATTTTAGTTATTATTTATTATTAGTTAGTTATTTTATTTAGTTTTATTACTTATTAGTTTTTAGTTATTATTATTAATTTTTTTTAGTTTAGTTTATTAGTTAGTTATTAATTAGTTATTTATTATTAGTTTAGTTTTATTTTAGTTTTAGATTTTATTATTATTAAGTAGTTTAGTTATTAGTTTATTAGTTATTAGTTAGTTATTTAGTTTAGTTATTATTAGTTAGTTATTATTAGTTTTTATTAGTTAGTTATTAGTTTAGTTATTAGTTTTATTATTAGTTTATTTAGTTTAGTTAGTTTTATTAGTTTTAGTTTTTAGTTTTTAGTTATTAGTTATTATTATTAGTTATTAGTTATTAGTTTTTATTTGTTTATTATTATTAGTTTGTTTTATTAATTATTTAGTTTAGTTATTTTAGTTAGTTATTTAGTTTATTAGTTATTATTTGTTAGTTTTTAGTTTAGTTTAGTTAGTTATTTAGTTATTAGTTTTAGTTTTAGTTATTTTATTACTTAATTATTAATTAGTTACTAGTTATTAGTTAGTTTTATTAGTTTATTATTTATTAATTTTATTATTTAGTTTTTTAGTTATTATTAGTTTATTAGTTAGTTAGTTTTTATCTATTTTATTAATTTAGTTAGTTAGTTTAATTTAATTATTAGTTTATTAGTTTATTTAGTTACTTTTATTAGTTTTTTAGTTTATTATTATTAGCTATTATTAATTTTTAGTTTATTTATCATTATTAGTTAGGTTATTAGATTTTTTATTAGTATTTATTATTAATTAGATTATTTTATTAATTATTAGTTTTAGGTTTTTATTATTAAT
>JAKCPB010000701.1:75000-109491 GCA_021442155.1 Cymbidium sinense | reverse complement strand
ACCCTAAACCCTATTTAACCCTAAACCCTAAGCCTTAAACAATAAACCCTAAATTAACCTAAACTACCTTAAAAGATGTCATTAGGGTAGATCTAAAGAATGACCTAATCAGCATAGTTAAAGAAAATGTCTTCAAGAGACTTTCCTTAAATTACTAGAGATTTGAATACCCTAAACCCTAACCCTAAATCATATTATAATATATATATTTGAGCATGTAGTGATGTTTTTTGGAAGTTATAAGATGTTTTGAAAAGTTTTAGTATATTATGGTATTGTGTCCTATTATCTATATTAATATAAATCATTAAAATATTAATTTAATAAATAAGATGATAAATTTTTTAAATTTAAAGTGTGAATTAGGTTGTAGTACCAAAGGTGTGCTATGCCACTTATAATAAAAAAAGTAAGATTTTATGTTCAAAAAAAATATTTCATGTTGTAGCATAGTATAACATCATATATCATAATATATTATTCTGTGCATTTTAAATTCTTTTAGTATTTTACAATCATACAGTCGAGCCTAGACTAGTGTTATTTATAAAAATATTGATTTAGCCTTTAAAATGGTGGAATTTAGCCAAATTAATAATAGGTAGAGTATGGCATCATAATGTACCTTAAAATATGTAAGTGATACGATTAAAAATATATAGTTTTTTGTTTAGACTAATTTTATGATTTTTTATCTTAACCAATCCCTTGTGATGTGATATGCAATATAATATAATATAACATGTTATAGTTTATTATAATATAGGATGACATAACATAGTGTAGCATCATGCATTATAGCATACTGTGTATTACTACTTTTTGTTTAGCATATTTTAGTTTGTTATAGTATGATGTAGTAGAGTTTGTATTTGTATAATTCATAAAAATACTAATTTATAGGTTGAGATGATGGGATTTGGCTAAATTTAAGGTAAGCTTTAGGGAACATCATTAGGTGTGCTAAGTGTGTCATTTAATCAAAAGAATGGAATTTTGCATAAAAAGGTCATTTTTCAATCAAATTTATAAATTCTTTGCTTAAAGTGATTCATTTTAAAGTGTAATGTAAGATAATATATTATATAAAAGCACATTAAAATATAATGTACATAACAATATAACTTCACATATATATGAATGTGGTGGTGTGTTACTAAATGTTATTGTACATTTTAGTATGTTTTATACTTATAATACATTGGGTCAAAACTCAAAAATATTAATTTGAAGGTTGAGATGGAAGAATTTGTTGAATTGGCACACACCAAAGCAACACCAAATTATGCTATTTTGTAACATTTCTAATAGAAAAATAACAATTTTACATCCAAAATGAACATTATTCATATTTTGAGAAAATTTTGTTATTTGAACCTTTTAAGTGATTCTAATGAAGTGTAATGTTAGATAATATATTATATTATAGTAAATTATAATATAACATCATATATTATAATATAATATAGTGTGTTAATTTACACTATAATATTTTAGCATGATATTATATAGTTAGTTTGAGCTTGCACCATCACAAATCATAAAATGTTGATTACAATGTTAAGATGATGTAATTTGAATGAATACATTGTTAGGCTTTTGGTTAAAGTATTAAAATTATGCATAAGAGAATAAATAAGATTTGATGAGAATTCCATGTCAAGGACATGGAGGGAGATCTTCTAGGGGATCACACATGCATTGGACATGACATGTGAGGTGTCTATATCGAGGGCATAGAAGAAGAAAATCTGCTGGGGATAAGGTTTGAATTTGATTTGATTATATGATTTATGGAAAGAAGTTATGTTGGGGATAAGAATCTATAATCCATCAGGGATTAAGATCGAACCAACTTTAATTTATTTTATTTTAATTGATGTGGAGGCATATCTAAAGATATGGGCTCGAGTCTATTGGGGATTGGGTATTTGAACCTTCCACTAGGGAAGCAGGTTCAGGCTATCCGATGGGGTTTGGGATTTGAGTTTGATTTCATATATTTGTTTGGGGATGTATCCACTATGAATAAGAGTTTGGTTGGATTTCTTTGATTTAGACTTTATTGGGAGAGTTGGTTTAATTTAGCTCTATTGGGAGATTGGTTTTGAATTTGATTTGTATTCTTGACTTATTTATATATGATTTGTGTCTCCACTAGAGAGAAAGGTGTGATTTAACTACAGGAAAATCAGATTGGGTTTAATTTAATGTTAATGTATGGACTTTGTGGTGTGTGTTGGACCCATTGAGAAGGGAATATATCAACCTTGACCCCTCAAGTTTACAAATCAAAAGGGATAGTCTACCAGCTATGGGGTAGAGCTAGCCAACTTAAGGGGTTGCCTTTCAGTTTGCAACTACCATGCTAGGAAGAAGGCATAGCTGACATACATCTTCCAAAGCAAGGAACAACTACTGGGGTGACCTGCTGGATGCACAACAAATTGAACCTGACCTAGGGCGACTACTCAGTGAATGTTGCTAGGGACTTATGTCAACTCAAAGTAGTCAAGATTAATTTTAACTTAATTTCATGTGATTTTGATAAGGTATGTTTGGTTTAGTTTGATTTGAATTGAGGGCATATCCATTTGGGGATGTGAGCATCAAATTTGATATATTTAATTTATGGACCATGTCGTGTGATGTACCCAGAAGGGGTTATATCAAACTTGTCCTATCTCGATTTACTAATCCAAGGGATAGTCTCTTTGGGTGGGTAGAACAAGCCTAAGGGTTGTTTTTGGTGTCTGCACTGTGCTAGGAAGAAGGTGTACTTACATCTTCTAAGTAGAGAACAACCAGTAGGGTGACCTGGTAGCACAAATCAAACGACTTAGGGGCTCTTGAGTGAATGTCATTGGGGACTTATATCAACTTAAGTGTAGTGATTCTTATGGGGTTTTTCCGCCTAAAGATAGGATGACTTGGGAAAAGGTACGCTAAGGGGTCCTCTAATCCACAAGTGAACATATATTTTGTTTATATGTTTACATGGACCTTGGTGTCGAGGGACCACATTGAAGGGGCTTATGTGGCCTTGACCTATCTCAAATTTACTAGACCAAGGGAGAATATTCAAATCCACAGGATGAATTCTCCAACCACAGGGGTGGTTACTATGAAAGAGAAACTATCCAATCTGATAGTATCCTAGGTAGTGTCTAAATAGGGTCAAATATAGTGCCCATAGAGGAGGTGCTGCTAGAGGCATTATCTTAAGCCTTGGAAAAGAAAGCTTATAGGTGTATGGTGGCCAACTCAAAGAGAAAGTGTAGCAGACTTACATCGCCATGAGTGGTGTATCTAAGGTGCAAGAACCAACCAACCAATGGTGTATCCATCAGCATGACTAGTGTATCCATCAGCATAGTGAGAACCAACCAACCTATGGTGCCCATCAATGTGCAATGATCAATCTGAAAGAAAGCATGTAGGCTTATAACTTTCAAGTGGCGATCATCGAGAATAGCCTATCGTAAGTGGACGGATGTTATCGACCTAGAGCAACTATTAAGCAAGGAGAGCGAGGAAGGACCCAAACTTGAAGCGGTTAGGAGGGAAGAGGCGGGGACTTATCCTAAACCTTAAATATACTTGACCCCTAGATCATGAAGGCTAATCCAAGAAGAAAGCATAGCAGACTCCCATCCTCTTAAATGAAGCCAACATGAGGTAGCTTATCGACAATGCAGTAAGGCCTACCAAACTAATGAGGTGCTCATCGGTGTGCAGTGGCCAAGTAAAGAAGGAAAGCATAGCAGACTTACATCTTCCAAAGCAAGAAGACCACTGGGATGACACACTAGCAGGGTAGCATGTTAGCCTGACCTAGAGCAGCTACTGAGTGAGTGTCGCTGGGGGCATTATCTCAACTCAGAGTAGCCCAAGATAAAAGATATTTGTTTATTTTATATGTTTGTGTGTAGTTTGTGTTTGTCGATGAAGGATAGGATGTCACTCGGGTTCCTTACACCTACCCTAAACACACCATGGCTAATTCGCAAACAAGAATACTTTCAACATGGAAGAGATTGAATCAAAATATCATTGATGATAATTATTTTTAAACATGATTTATAATATTTCTCTAAGTAGAGCCCTTGATTGGAAGCATGGGGCTCTCTTATCATTAATAAGGTGATAAGATCCTCCTAGGTAGGCCTTCTTTATGGAAAAGGGCCTTCCCAAGTGGGTTCAAAACTTGCCTCCCATCTTATGACAGCAACAATCAATCTCCTTAAAACAAAAATAAGCTCTCCTACTTGAAAAGCTATAGAGGCAACTTGTTGTGACCTTGAATCATTTTAGCTTTTCAACTCGAGGTTTTGGCATGACCACAGCTTCTCTCCTCAAACCTTTGAGCTCTTCTAACAACTTGATGTTACTCTTTATGATCTTGCTACTCATAGTTATCCTTAGTGATGAGAGTTTAACTTTTAATGGTAGAATGGCTTCAGGCCCATACACTAAGAAAAAAGGAGTAGATTGAGTTTGAGTTCTATATGTGGTCCAATAGGCCAACAAGGCTTCAACAAACTGCTCATGCCACTGTCGTTTGTTTTCAGTGTCTTCTTTATTTGGATGAGAGTTTTATTGTCTAAGCCATTTTCCCTCGGTAGTTGATGGTAGAATATCTTCAATCAATGTTGTGTCTTCAGGAAAAGTTTTTGATCTCAGTGCTCTTGAATGCAGTACTATTATCAGATATAATTCATCGAGGGTACTCGAACTATACGATATGATTTCTAAAATATTAAGTACATATTGGTGACCTCTTTGAAGTCGCCTCATTTGGAAAAAATAGTGATAGCTAAGATGAATTGATGACCCTTTGAAGAATAAGGATCTATGACCCACTATGTTACCCAACACTCAAATGGCCATGAGGCCAATGTTGGATGTAGAATGTTGGGTGGTTGGTGTAGGACCACACCTGTATTTGACATTTGTGGCATCCTAGCCCCATGCAATCTTTGATCATCGATGGCCAATAGTATCCTAATATCTTGATCTTGGCTTTCATCTTGGATTGGTTGGCTCCACATAATCTAAGTGTACCTCAATCATGATCTTATGGGCTTAGTGCTTGTCTAAAGTAATGACATATGATCGAAAGACCACTAGTATAAGCCACCATCCACAAGCATAGGAAAGCTCTTTGCTTCATCTTTGATGGGCTTGGGACTTCTCTTGAGGTAGTTTTCCTTTATTTAGGTAATCCATGAATGGTTGCCTCCAATCTAACTCTCCTTGTCCTTTTTGGTAATGCGCCCTTCAAGAGTACTTTTGAGTTCAACATCAAGAGATAAGACTTGTCTATTTTGGACCTTTATTGATATGGACTCATCATCCGATATGCCAACTCCTTGATAAGCTTGGCTAAAATATATGCTACAACATTCTCTTCTCAAGGAATCTTATAAATGGTAACCTCTAGGATTTGGCCCAACAAGTCTATGGTGTACTTGTGGTAGTGATGGAGCTTGGGCTTTATAACTTTAGAGGACCTAGTGATTTGGTTGATAACTAGCTGAGAATCCCCGAAGATGTTGATGTTCTAGATGCTTAGAGTAAAGGCTAACTCCAAACCCATAATCAGAGCATCATATTCAGCTTCATTATTGATGCATGGATTGGACAGATGATACGAGAATCTTATCACATCGCAGTCAAGAGTTAAGAGAACTATTCCTACCCCTGCCTTTCTTGAAATAGTAGATTTTGGTTCTTCTCCTCTTTGAGAGGAAGCCACACCATCAAAGTACATCTACCAGTGGTGAATGCTAGTATCCCCTAAGTTCATGATTTATTAATCATGGTGACCATCACTAAGCAGAGAGTAAGCAGGAAGTGGGTGTGCTACTAAGAAATCTGCTAGCGCTTGTCCTTTTACTGCATAGAGGAGTAGGAAGGTAATGTCAAACTATAAGAGGATCATGGACCATCATGCCAACCGTCTGGATAGCATCGGCTGTGTCATGAGATACTATATTGAATTGGTCTTAAAGATTAAGTTCACCTTATGAGGAAGCATGTTGTGTTATAGCTTTTGGGATGCAAAGATTAAAGCTAGGCAATGCTTCTCAATGGTGGATAATTAGCCTCAGAAGGGATTAGATGATGGCTGAGGTAGTAAAGTGCATTCTTCTTCTCCTTGTCATTGGCTTTGGACAATAATGCACTAAGGGAGTCATCTGATGCAACAGTGTAAAGTATGAGTAGCTTGCCTAGGATAGGGCTACTCGAATCGGTGGTGTTATCAGGTAATGCTTGATGTCTTTGAAGGCATGCTCACACTTGTTATCTTAGTTAAACTTTGCATTCCTTTTGACAAGTGTTGAGAATGGCTGACATCTTTGCGATAAGTTGGATATAAAGCATCTTAGATATGCTAACCTCCCTTGGAATGATCTGCATTGAGTTAAACTTTTTAGGGTGGAATTCTTGATATTGCCATGATCTTCTCCGGATCTATTTTGATTCCCTAGTGATGGACAAAAAAGCCAAGGAATTTCTCTAAGCTCCCAAATGCACACTCTAGGGTTCATTTTTCTTAACTATTTGAAAACTACTCTCAAGTCAAAGAGATGGTCTTTCTTTTCTCTACTTTTGACCATGAGATCATCGACATAACTTAACTTGATGAATGAGTTCATCAAAGATTCAAGTCATAGCCCGCTGGTATGTAGCACCGTCATTTTTAAGGCAGAAAGGCATGACCTTATAGTAAAGATTCAATCGTAGTTCAAAAAGTAGTGTTTCTCTCATCTTCAGAGGGTCGTCTTTATTTGGTTATATCTAGATGAGCCATCCATGAAAGAGAAGACGCATGAGATGAGGCAATGTCCACCATCGGCTCAAGATTGGTGGAAATTCATCTTTTGGACATGCCTTATTTAAATCCCTAAAATTGATGCATATGTAAATTTGGCCATTCCTTTTCTTAATTGGGATGACGTAGGCTAACCAGGAAGGGTATTATTCTTCCCGAATGAAGCCAGCATCAATCAGTTTCTTGACTTCTTAAATGACCTGTTGTTCTATGTCTAATCGCGTGCGTCTAGGAGCTTGCTTGATAGGGTTAGACGTAGGCTCTATTACTAGTTTATGGATAGCTATATCATGAGCCAATCTAGGCATCTCTTCATAACTCCATGCAAAGTAGTCCTTAAACTCAATCAATAGCCTAACTAAGTCATTAGTTTTAATTTCATTCAAGAAAGAATGTATGTGGGTGGATCTTCTTTATTCTAAGTTGATTTCCTTGAGCTTGTCGATGGTTGACTTGATATCTTTTTCAAACTCTGGTGGTGCATCTTTGACTTCAAAATCATAAGTTTCTAAGCGACTCATATGAGTTAATGTGATTTGAAAAGAGCCTATCAAATTCCAAATGATTGGTAATAACTAGCTAATTCATCATCACTACACCTTGTATGAATCATAGTCTCGATCATGATTGAGAGCTTTTGCATTAGTTCTTCCATATTCTTTTGAGGTAGTCAAACTTGTGCTCTGACCAAGTATGTGGGATTAACCATTTCTTTGCAAAATTATGAACACAAGGCAAGTACTAATCAAAAGGTATTTCTATTAAATCTTTATATAAATCATCCTCAAGTTCTACATCAACTTCTTGACTTGAGGATGATGCTCCCATAAAGAACCTCTGAGTCTTCACACGATGGATGACTTAGGGCTTCCCAAACCCTCAAATTTTGAGATGAAAGTGGGGTTAGAGCTAAGGTTCCCAAGCGATGCTAAATTTCATATAGACTTGGATACACTTATGCTTTGCTTTGGAGCCAGTCTTCATTATTATCTAGCTCAAGTGTCACCTCCAAGGAAATTTACTATTGAGAAGAGCTGGCTGGTGAGCTAACCATATAAGACTCATCTTATGATCTAGATTCTAAGTCTATATAGATAGTAGGTGTACTCTTGGTAGGCGAGACATATCTTATTGGGTGGCCAATAAGGAGGTTTTGCACCCACAGGACTACCTACGAACTAGCCTCTTCCTCACGTGGAGGTTTATTTGTCCTACCCATATGTTGAATGGAGTAATGAGCATTGGGTGGAATCTAATGTCAAGCTCCACTTCCTCCTCCAAGTCTATTTCGCTCCCTTTATTTTTTTCATTTTCTCTTTTCTTTCCTTTTTCTTTTTCTCTTTCTTTTCTTTTTCTTTGTATTTTTTAAATTTTATTTTTAAACTTTGGCCAAGTTCATGGGAATAGACTTATTGATTTTGAGAGAGGTAGTAAGTTGTATCCTCATATATCCGACCTGTGAACTATAAATGGCTTGAGATCTCCTTTGACATAGCTGATCCCACCTCTCATGAACTTCATACACTAATGTAGAGAGGATGGAACTATGTTGTTCTCATGTATCCATATTCTCCCAAGAAAAGCGTTGAAAGATGTATCCGAGTCTATAATGTGAAACTTGGCTTGGTCTTCCAATCATCTATCTCCAAAGACAACACTATGGAGCCTAAGGCTATTGACCTCACTTTGGGAGTGCATTCAATCTTCCCATCTTAGACTTAGGAGTCTTCTAGACACTAAAACTTCCCTAGTCATGACACTTCAACAATTAGGTAAACACTTAAGCCTAAGACTTAGAATGGTTAACCATAGGATTAGGTTATGCCTTAAGGATTAGGATAATCCACCTACCCTACAACCCAAATCCAATCCATGTTCACCTTCTCAAACCAAACCTCAAGTTCAATTCAAACATCAAATTCAAATCCAAATCAAAACCCAAATTTCAAAACCAAATGATTGAAGCCCACGATCAAATCCAAACTTGAAAACCTTTCTAAGCCATATAACCTAACCCATGGACTTAGCCAAATCTTAATCCAAATTAATCCAAAATCAATTGATTTTCTCATAATCAATTTATATCTTCAATCATCTTCTTAAATATAAATCAAATCTACATTCAGATGATCAAAACTAAATCAAATTAAATCAAAACCCTTCCTAAGCCATATGACCTATCCCTTGGACTTAAACAAATCTTAATCCAAATCAAGTCAAACTCAATTATTTTCTCACAAATCAATCAAATTTTCAATCATCTTCACAAATTTAAATGAAATATACATTTAAATCATCAAAACTAAATCAAACCAAATCAAAATCCAAACCTAAGCCACATGACCCAACTTCTTGGACTTAGCCAAATTCCATCATTCCAAAACCCCAATTCAATTGATTTTCTCATAATGAATCATACCTTCAATCATATTCACAAATATAAATGAAATATACAATCATCAAGCCAAACCAAAATCAACCCTAGTCAAACCCAACTTAACCCTTTTGACTTGAAATGTTCAAATGAAACAAAACCCATTTGAACCCAAGCCAAATGTAATTGAATTTATATATCAATCCCAAATCCATATATAAACTCAACTAAATCAAACTCAACCCAAAATCAAGCCAACTAAACCCAATTGGTCCACATGACCTAAAGATTCCAATTTGACCTATTTGAGCCAAGTTCTAATCCTACCCAAATTGGATTGAACCAAGCCAATCAAAACCTCCCATCATGATTGTTGATCACCCTAGGTTGATCAATTATCATAAATTAGGTCAAACCAAGTCAACTTTGGTCATCTGCCCAAGTCATACCCCTAACCCATATGAACCAAAACTAGCCAAATTGCAACCTAAGTGAATTCTCTTGAAATCAATGATTCATACTAAATCAAAATAAATATTTGAATATGACTTGACTTTCAATTAAGTCAAACAAAACTCAATTGGCCCTCTTGACCCAAGTTGATCCAAATTGACCTAAAAGACCAAATTGGGTCAAATCAAAATATAAACCAAATTGATTACAACTAATGGCTCAAGTTCATTCCAAATTGATTGTTGAACTTGACCAAAGCCATGTTTGGATCCAATTGAACCTAGCCCAAATTGACCTAAAGGTTCAAGTTGGCCTAAATCAAAACCAAATCCAAATTAATTAAAACCAAAGCCTACTACTACAACAACAAGCCTTAATCCCCAAATTGGTACATGAATCCTTTCTCCATTTGTCTATTATGTGTCAAATTCTCATTTTAAATGAAGTATACTAAGATCAATTTTTTACAACTTAACCAAGTCTTTTTAGGTCTACCTCTACCTTTCTTAACATAAGGCAAATCTAATGCATCTACTCTCTTCATCATGATGCTTTATGTGGAAAAATGGCGACTCTCCCTAATCTTATCTACCCAACTCCAATTTTCCAATATACTCATTTTGCATTCTATCTCTAAGAGTAAAGCCACTCATCCTAAGCATCCTCATCTATGTAACATAACTTAGTCTTATGCTTCTCTTTTATTGGCCAACATTCGCACCATAAGTCATGCGGGTCTTACCACCATCTTATAAAATTTTCCTTAAGTTTAAATTGGATCTTTTCTATCACATAATAGGCGGATGCATTCCTCCACTTCAACCATCAACTTGATTCTACTAATAACATCTCCATCTATTTCACCATCATTTTGAACAATAGAGCCTAAATATCTGAAACTCTCACTCTTATTAATGACTTGTTTACCTAATGTCACAACACTATGACTAGAACTTCTACAACTAAAATTACACTCCATATATTCAGTTTTATATCTACTTGAACGAAAACCATTAGACTCTAGAGTTGACCTCCATAATTCAAGTTTCTATTGGACTCCCTCTCTAGTCTTATCAACAAGAAGAATGCCATTAGCAAAAAATATACACCAAGGTACATCTTCTTGTAAATGCCTAGTAAGAACATCCATAAACTAAAGTAAAAAGATAAGACTTAAAGTGATCCTTGATGTAATCAACGAAATAGGAAAATATTTTGTCAATCCTCCTTGTGTTTGGACACAAATAAGACTCTAGTATACATATCCGACTTGAATATAACCAATATTATCTTCTTTCTATTCTAGAACTCTCAAGAACATCTCTTGAAACTTTATCATAAGCTTACTCTAAATCAATAAATATCATATGTAGATCCTCCTTACTTTCTATGCTTCTCCATCAAACTTAACAAATGTATAGCATCCATAGTAGATCTACGGCATGAAACCAAGCGATTGTGAGAAACTTACGTATCATCATAACCTATGCTCAATTACTCTCTCCCATAATTTTTAATGTGACACATTAACTTAATTCTCTATAATTTTCACACTCTGCATCACCTTTATTCTTAAATATAGAACCAACAAACTCTTTCTCCACTCATCTTTTTAGTATTTAAAATGACAATAAAAGATTTGTAAGCCAAGAAATTCTTGATCTCTAAACATTTCCACACTTCTATTGGAATATTATTTGGTCCTGCTTTTCCACATTTCATTTTCTTTAAAGCTTCACTAACTTAGATTTACTAATCGATAATAAAATGAAATTCTCTATTTTTTATTTAGGGTATTAAGGTTGCTAAACTAGATCGTACTTTTCCTTCATTAAAGTTTATCAAAATACCTCATCCACTATTTTCAATATCCTTTTCTAAAAAAAGCATTTTATTATTTTCATCCTTAATACACCTCACTTGAACTATGTCTTTACTTCTCCTATCTCTTTGGTTGGCTAACTATTTTTATTTGTGTTCTTTAAGTGTACCCATCTAATTATAGGACAATAATTTGGTTTATTTTATCTCTTACAACCTTTCATCTAAAATCTAAAACCTTATGTTTACTTAGATTTTCTTAATGACACAATCTTTCATCTAAACAATCTATTTTCTTATCAAAAATAGTCAATCTATGAGATCCATTTTATAAGTAATAATATGTTCTTCTCTTTTCTTAAATAAAATTAACTACAAAATCATAAACTAAAAAAAATATAATATAGTTACCTTCTTCATTTCACTAATCATAAAAAATACTTTTAAAATCTTCTACTCTAAAATGTCCATTAAAATTCCTTAATAAATATTTTTCTTATATCTTTTTGTATTAATCCATCTAATTCATTCCAAAATTTTTTCTTTTTAAAATCCAAACCTACTTGAACATAGACACTTATAACATTGATAATCTTAGTATCAAATAATCTTGCTATAATTCTATCTCCACATCTAATATTAATAACATTATCCTTCAAACTTTTATCTATAATCACACCTACACAATTTCTAGTTACATTTACACAATACCAAAGTTTGAAACCTAAACTATCAATCTCCTTGGCTTTCTAACCCATTTAGTTTCTTGAAACATAAAATATTTATCTTTTTATGAACCATAATATCTATTAATTCCATTAATTTATAAAGTACTTATATACCAAGATCTAAACTAATTTTAGTTTCATGGACTAACTTCTTTGCTCGCATCCATCCATAATGTGGGAACCCTTGCTTATTTAACACTACACCTAGGCAATTCTATCACATTTTCACGTATTCAAGCCATAACGATAACTTATAAGATTAACACAATGATTTAAAGGATTCATATCATGATTATTTCAACAAGTTTTAGACTGGCTGTCGACTACATAATGCAACCCTCCACTTTTCACATTCGAACATAGGACCGGCAATGGTAGTGTTAACTAAACCCAAATCAACATCCAACCCAAGCCAATTTGACCAATTTGGTCAAATTGTTAAATAACCCATTTGACCAAAATGAATTCAAATGAGCCAAACTAAATGAAATAAATTGAACCAAAATATCCTAAATGATCATATGAACTTGACCTAACCCTTAGTTTGACCCAATTTGACTAATTCAACTTGACCCAACCTATCCCAATTTGATTTAAATGAGTCAAATTGAGCTGACCCTAACCAAATCAACTCCAATTGACTTGAAATTTAGGATAATTCACTTTTGGATATGTCCAAATCAAATCCAATGCCAAATGATCATTCTACCCTTAGGTCAAGGGCATCACATGAGACAAATTACCCCATGGTCATTTCCATTCCTTGGCCATTTGGTACTCTCTTGGTCCACTAGTCATAGGACATTGAACTGATCCAAGGGGTGGTTGGGTCAAATGACCCATGGGAGGTGAAATCACCTCACCCTCCCCATCGAAGCATTTCAAACCCATAAGACACATATGATTCCTCTTTGGCAGCCACCTCCACAACTTCAACCAACCAAGTCGAGCCAGCTCACCTCCTCCTTGTCACCCATGACTCCCTAAGATGGTTGGATGACCACTAGAAGTCAAACCCAATCCCACCATCGGATCAAGATGAACGGTGGTATAGACCCCCTCATTTTCACTCAAACACACACAAAAATCATTCCTCAAAGCCTAGCTAAAAGACAACCCAGAGCCATTCCCAGCTCCCAAGCTCATTCCTAGAAAGGAAAATCATTCAGTCCATCACGAAATGGGGCACTCCCATTTCCCTAAGCTCAAGCTCGTTCCTCAATTGAAAAATGCCATTCTTATTTGTCCGAAATAGGACACTCCCATTTGATCTAACACCCATTTCTCCATCAAACTCAAATTAAATTTGCATGCACCTTCCAGGCCTATAATAATGAATCATCTCCCAAGCTTCTTGAGCAGGTGGGACTATCAAAGTTGACTCCAAATTATCGGTTCATGGCCTTAGAGCCGTATGATCCAATTGTTGCTCAATAGGGCTTCGTCTCCACTAGATGAAGCTTCCTCAATCATTTGAGCCACCGATCTTGAGCTCCGTTGAGGTATGCTTCCAAAACTGATCCTTAGGAAAAAATGGGTTGGAGCTTTTTGAAGAAAACTTGCATCTCTTGTGATCTTGATCGTTAGATCCCCTCCGATCAATGTTGTGAAGGTGTGGGATCATTTTGGAGTTGATCGAAGTTTGGGTAAGCTCAGATCAAGTGAGCAATGGAGGATGGACTCCATTCTCCCTCACTCGCATGATGTTAGATCACCCATCATCCGTTCCACATGATCGAAATGGATGGTTGTGATTAGATCTGCTAGATTGATCTATTTAATCTTATTAAGCTATGAGATTAATCATAGCCATCCGATCTTGGATCAAGACAAATGAGAAAGCGCCTCGCCACCACCATGGGACACGAGGATAAGTTTTAAGTAGCCAATCCTAAACCTAAACCTAAATTAAAATCTAAATAAAAACCTAAACCTAAAAATAACCTTAAACCTAAACTATAAAAAAACCTAAACCTAATATAAAAATAAAATCAACATAAACCTAAACTAAAATAAACTAAACTAAAATAAACTAAACTAAAATAAATAAAACCTAAACCAAAACCTAAAATAAACTAAACTCTAAACCCAAACTAAATAAAATAACTAAAAAAAAACCTAAACTAAAATAAAACCTAAGAATAAACCTAAAACCAAAACCTAAAAAAATAATATTAAAACCTAAACCTACACCTAAAATAAATAATAAAACCTAAACCAAAAATAAAATAAAATAAAACTCAACTAAAAATATAAACCTAAAACTAAACCTAAAATAAACTAAAACAAAAAAAACCTAAACTAAAATAAATAAAGCAAACATAAATAAACTAAACTAAATAAAAATAAAAAAATAAACCTAAGTAAATAAAATAAAATAAACTAAAATAAATAAAAAATAAACTAAATAAACTTAAATCTAACAATTTACTTAATTTTTTTTGAAAAAAAACCATAAACCGTAAATCTTAAACCCTAAACCCTAAACTATAAACCTACAATCCTTAACCCTAAACCCTAAACCATAAAAACCTTGAACCTTAACACTAGACCCTAAACCCCAAAGCATAAACCCTAAAATGGAAACTAAACCCTAAACACTAAACCCTAAACTCCAACCCTAAAGCAAACTAAACTAACTAAATAAATTATAAAATAAACCTAAACTAAACACTAAAATTATTAAACATAAACCTAAACTTGAACCCTAAGAATGGGTAGAACCTTGGACAAGAACATCCTCAAGGGCTTAGTATAGATCTGGCGATGGGGAGCAGCGTGGTTATCACAGTGGTGGTGGGGATCTAGAGGTCTTGGTGGATATGTAGTGGTGGTTGGATCTATTATGGTTATGGGTAGGAGGAGCGGAGGTTCAGTGGTAGGGAGAGGAGAAATGGGATATGATGGTGGATCCACGCCACTCGAGAAGTCAGTGGTTCTAATGGGAACTGAAGAATAGTCGATATGATCACGCTTATGGGCTGCCTTTACATTAGGGACAATTCTAGTTATCTAGAGTTTTTGATTTACTCCATGCGTGCACATTTTTATCTATGTCATCGCTTATGTCTTAGAAAACTAGGTGTGTTACTTGGTTGATGAAATTAAATAGAAGAAATGTTGAATATGAATTTGTTCTCTGTTAAAAAAACCAAAAACTCTAAACCCTAAACTAAAACCTGAACCCTAAACCCAAAACCAAAATGAATAACCTTAAACCCTAAATCATCAAAAGCATAAACCCTAAACCCAAAACCCAAAACCCTAAAACCTTAAACCCTAAACCCTAAATCGTAAAACCTAAACCCTAAACCTAAACCCTAAACCCAAGCCACAAACCCTAAAACCTAACCCTAAACCCAAAACCTAAACCCTAAACTAAATCATAAAACCTAAAACCTAAACTAAACTAAATAAACCAAAAAATAAATAATAAAAAATAAACCTAAATAAAATAAAATAAAAGAAAACCTAAATTAAACATAAACCTAAACTAAACCTACCTAACTAAACCTAAAATAAAATAATAAAATATAAACTAAGCTAAAATAAAATAAATAAAACCAAACTAAATTAAAAAATAAAATAAACCTAAAAATAAAAGCCTAAAATATAAACCTAAAAAATAAAATAAAATGAACTTAAAAAGAAAATAAAATAAAACAAATAAAATCTAAACTAAAAATAAACCTAAAATATAAAACCAAAATAAATAAAAAATAAACCTAAACATAAACCTAAACTAAATAAACTAAACTAATATAAATAAAATCTAAACTTAAACCTAAAATAAACTAAACCTAAACCCTAAACTAAATAAAATAAAATAAACTAAAATAAACCTAAACCTAAACTAAAATAAGACCTAAAAAAAAACCTAAAATAAAACCTAAACTAAAAAATAATAAATAAAACTTAACCTAAACCTAAAAACATAAACTTAAAATAAAATAAAATAAAACTAAACTAAAAAATAAACATAAACTAAACCTAAGCCAAATAAACTAAAATAGAAAACCTAAACTAAAATAAGTAAACATAAAATTAATAAACTAAACTAAATAAAATAAAAATAAACCTCAATAAAGTATAAAATAAACCAAACCTTCTGGTTTGTAATTTAAGAGCCCTAAAACTACATATTCTCTACCACACTCACCCTAACCACACTAACCTAAACTCCCTAAACACTCACTCCCTAAACCCTAAACCCTAAACCCTACCCTGAGGCATAATCCCACCACCCTAGCAAAGATGTGACTAAACCAGGCTGAACCACCAACCCTGACCATTAAAACCCAGGCCACAAGCCTAATTAAACCATAAACCCTAACCCTACCACACTAAACCCTAAACCTAAACTAAACCCTAAACCATAAGCCACACAAACTCTAAAAACCTAAAACCTAAAAGCTAAACCTAAAATAAAACATTAAAATAAGAAATAAATAAACTAAACCTAAATAAAAAAAAATAAAATAAAAATAAAATCTATAAACATACATAACCTAAAAAATAAATTAAAATAACAAAATAAAAAAATAAACTAAATAAAATAAATGGAAACCTAAACAAATTAAAAATAATATAAACTTAAGAATGAAAACCTAAATAAAATAAAACTAAATGTAAAATAAAGAAAAATAAACCAAAAATAAAATAAAATAAAATAAATAAAAAACTAAACCTAAATTAACCTAATAATAATAAATTTGAATTAAAAAATAAACATAAATTAAAAATAAAATAAACAATATAAAATAAACCTAAACTAAACTAAAATAAACTAAACTAAAAAATAAATAACACCACACCTAAACCTAAAATAAACTAAACCTAAACCTAACATAAACTAAATAAAATAACTAAAATAAACCAAAACCTAAACTAAAATAAAACCAAATAAATAAAAATAAACTAAAACCTAAACCTAAAATAAAATAAAATCTAACCTAAACTAAAAAAAAAAAATAAAATCTAAATCTAAAGAAAAATAAAAAAATAAAACTCAAAAAAATAAACCTAAATCTAAACTTAAACTTAAAAATAAAATTAAAATTCAAAATCTAAATTAAAATAATAAAACTAAATAAAAAATAAAAAAATAAACCTAAAATAAATAAAAATAAAGAAAACTAAAATAAATAAAAAATAAGCTAAATATACTAAATAAATCTAAACCTACCGGTTTACTTAATTTTCTTAGAAAAAACTTTAAACTCTAAATTCTAAACCATAAACCCTAAACCCTAAAACCTAAAACCTAAATCTACAACCCTAAACCTAAACCCACCTAAACCATAAATTGTGCCTAAACCTTAAAATAAAATAAAACCTAAAACTCTAAACCCAAAACCCTAAAATAAACTCTAAACACTAAAACCTCAAACCCTAAACCCTAAACCCTAAGCCCCAAAGCCAAACCTCAAACATAAATTAACTAAATAAATTAAAAAATAAACCTAAGCCCTAAGAATGGGTAGAACCTAGATAGGAGGAACATCACCGTCAACCAAGCCTAGTCTAGAACCCATGGAAAGGCGAGAGCGATGGTAGTGGTGGTGGGGATCTAGAGGTGTTAGTGGATGTGGAATGGTGGTTGAAGCGGTGGTTATGAAAGTGGGAGGGCGGCGGAGGTTATAGCATGGTGGTGGTGGAGGGAGATCAAGATATGATGGTTAATCGCTACTGAGAGGCCAAGGTGGTTCGATGGGGCTGGAGAAACTAAAGAACAGATCATTCGCTTATGAAACTATGTCTTTACAATAGAGATGGTTCTAATTATCTAAGGTTTTTATTTCCTATATGCTCATTTTTTATCTATCTTGTCTTAGAAAACATGGTGTGTTACTTGGTTCATGAAATCAAAAAAAAAGAAATGTTAAATCAATTTGTTCTCTAAACAAAGACTAAAACCCAAAACCCTAAACTAAACCTAAACCCTAAACCTAAACCTAAACTACCACAAACCCTAAACCTAAACCCTAAACCCTAAACCTAAACCCTAAACCCTAAACCCTAAACCATAACCCTAAACTAAACCCTAAACCCCCAAAACCCTAAATTCTAAACCCCAAACCCTACTCTTAAACCTAAACTTTAAACCCAACACAAAATCATAAAACCTAAAACCTAAACCTAAACTAAATAAACCAAATGAAATAATTAAAAAAACCTAAACATAAATAAAATAAAATAAATAAAATAAAACCTAAACTAAACATACATAAACCTAAACCTACATAAACCTCTAAACCTAAACTAAAATAAAAATAAAATAAAATATAAATTAAACTAAAATAAAATAAATAAAACTAAACTAAATTATAATAAAATAAACCTAAAAAATAAAACCTAAATATAATAAAACCTAAATGTAAAATAAAATAAAATGAACTTAAAATAAATAAAATAAAACTAAATAAAAAATGTAAACATAAAATAAAATAAATATAAAATAAAAAATAAAAAATAAAATAAAATCTAAACTTAAACTAAAAATAAACTAAACCTAAACCATAAACTAAATAAAATAAAATAAACTAAAATAAACCAAACCTAAACTAAAATAAAACCTAAAATAAACCTAAAAAAAATACCTAAACAAAAATAATAAATTAAAACTAAACCTAAACCTAAAAAATAAAAAAAAAAAATAAACTTAAAAATAAAATAAAATAAAACTAAACTAAAAATAAACATAAACCTAAAGCCTAAAATAAACTAAAATAAAACCTAAACTAAAATAAGTAAACATAAAATTAATAAACTAAACTGAATAAAAAAAATAAACCTCAATAAAAGTATAAAATAAACCCAAACCTAATGGTTTACTTAATTTAAAAAGAAACCCTAAACCCTAAATGTAAAATTCTAAACCCTAAACCCAAAACCCTAAAACTAACTCTAAACCCTAAACCCTAAACCCTAAACCCTAAACCATAAAGCATAATGTAACCTTAAACCCTAAACCCTAAAATGTGGCACTAAATCCTAAGCCAGACCTTAAACCCAAACCCTAAACCATAAACCCACAACCCTAAAACTCTAAACTAAACCTAATCACTGACCATAAACCCTAACCAAACCTAAACCCTAAACCTAAAATCCTAAACCCTAAACCATAAACCCTAAGCCTACTTTAAACCCTAAAACCTAAAAAGCTAAACCTAAATAAAACATTAAAATAAATAAATAAACCTAAACCTAAAATGAAATAAAATAAAATAAAATAAAATCTATTGAAACCTAAACCTAAACCTAAAAAAATGATTAAATAATAAAAAAATACAAAGCTAAAATATGATAAATAAAACCTAAACTAAAGCTAAAATAATATAAACTTGAATAGAAAACCTAAATAAAATAAAAATAAATGTAAAATAAAGAAAAATAAACCTAAAATAAAATAAAATAAAACATAAACCTAAAAATTAACCTAAAAATAAATAAAAATAAAATCAAAATGCTAATCTTAAAAAACCTAAACCTAAATTAAAAATAAAATAAACAATATAAAATAAACATATACCTAAACTAAAACAAACTAAACTAAAATAAATAAAACCTAAACCTAAACCTAAAATAAACTAAACCTAAATCTAAAAATAAACTAAATAAAATAAATAAACTAAAATAAACTAAAACATAAACTAAAAAAAAAACCTACAAAACCTAAAATAAAACCTAAACCTAAAAAAAAATAAAATAAAAAACCTAAAACTAAAAAATAAAAAAATAAAATCTAAATCTAAATGATAAAATAAAATAAAACTCAACTAAATAAACCTAAAAATATAAACTTAAACCTAAATATAAAGTAAAATTAAAAATCTAAACTAAAATAAAAAAACTAAACTAAATAAAAAAATAAAATAAAGTAAATAAAATAAAATAGCTAAATATACTAAATAAATCTAAAACTGTCGGTTTTACTTAATTTAAAAAATCTTAAACCCTAAATTCTAAACCCAAATCCTAAACCTAAACCCTAAACCTACAAACAAACCTAAACCCTAAACCAAAACAAACCTAAAAAAACATAAAACTAAAACCTAAACCCTAAACCACAAATCCTAAACCCTAAACTCTAAATCCTAAAACCTAAACACTAACCCTAAACCCTAAACCCTAAGCCCCAAACCCAAAACTCAAAAATAAAGTAATTAAAAAAATTAAAAAATAAACCTAAACCTTAAGAATGAGTAGAACCTAGATGGGAGGAACATCACTGTCAACCAAGCTTAGTCTAGATCTGGCGATGGGGTGAAGTGAGAAGCGATGGTTATCACAGTGATGGTGGGGGATCTAAAGGTGTTGGTGGATGTGGAGGTGGTGGTTAGAGCAGTGGTGGTTATGGAAGCGGGATGAGCGTCGGAGGTTATAACCGTGTTGGTGGCGCTGGGAGAGATCGAAGATATGATGGTTGATCCCACTACTCTAGAGGCCAAGGTGGTTCTGATGGGAACTGGAGAAACTGAAGAACGGTCGATTCGATCTGCTGATAATGAAATTATGTCTTTACAATAGAGATGGTTCTAATTATCTAGGGTTTTTCATTTGCTCTATGTGTATGCTCATCTTTTATCTATCGTCGCTTGTGTCTTAGAAAACATGGTGTGTTACTTGGTTCATGAAATTGAAAAAAAGAAATGTTGAGTCTGAATTTATTTTTTGTTAAAAAAAATCAAAAATCCTAAACTAAAACGTAAACCATAAACCTAAAACCTAAACCCTAAACCCTTTACCCTAAAACCTAAACCCTAAACCCTAAAACCATAAACCCTAAACCTAAACCCTATAACCTAAACCCTAAACCCTAAACCCTAAATCCTAAACCCCAAACCCTATACCTTAAACCATAAACCATAAACTAACCCTAAACCCTAAAAACTAGAAATCTAAACTTAAACTAAATAAAACCTAAAAATAAAATAAATAAAAAAGCCTAAACCAAATTAAAATAAAATAATAAAATAAATTAAGAGTAAAACCTAAACCTAAACCTAAAAAAAAAAATACTAAAATAATATAAAATTAATAAAAACATAAACTAAACTAAAAAATAAAAAACCTAAATAAAATAAAAACTAAACTTAAAATAAAAATAAAATAAAACTAAACCTAAACTAAAATAAACTAAACTAAAATAAATATAACTAAAATAAATAAACCTAAACCTAAACCTAAGCTAAATAAAATAAAATAAACTAAAATAAACCTAAACCTAAACTTAAAATAAAACCGAAAAATAAACCTAAAATAAAACCTAAAACCTAAACCTAAAATAAAATAAAACCTAAACCTAAACTTAAAATAAAAATAAAACTTAAACTTAAAATAAAATAAAATAAAACTAATTAATAAATAAACCTAAACTAAACTAAACCTAAACCTAAAATAAACTAAATTAAAAAAATCTAAACTAAAATAAAACCTAAAATAAATAAACTAAACTAAATAAAATAAAATAAACCTAAATAAAATAAAAATTAAATAAACTAAAATAAATAAAAAAAAATAAAATAAATGTTAAATAAACCTAAATCTGATTTGCTTAATTTTAAAAAAAAAATTTAAAAAAAACTGACCTAAACCCTAAACCATGAAACCCCAAACTACTAAAACCTTCAACCCTAAACCCTAAATCTTAAAACCCTAAACCCTAGGCCCTAAACCTAAATCCTAAACTCTAACCCTGATCCCACAAACCCTGACTCTGACCCTAGGCCTAAACCTAAAACCCGAAATCCTAAACCCTAAACCCACAACCCAAGCCAAACCATAAATCCCAATCCTAAACCTAAGCTACTTAAACCCTAAATATATACCTAAACTTCAACTGAACCACAACCCTAAACCTCAGACCTAAACCCAAAAAACAAACACTAAAACTAAAACTAAACCAACCTTAACCCCAAACCTAAATTAAATCCCTAAACCTTAAACCCTAAATCCTAAACCCTAAATCCTAAATCCTAAATCAAAAACCCTAAACTTATTTTTACATTTTGGCCTAAGCTAGGTTATGTTTTTGACCTCTTACTTCTAGGTTGGCCTAGTGATTCTTATCTTTCCAGCTTAGGTTGGCTTGGTTTTTTTAGTCTGGTGGCTACTATCTTCTCTGCCTTATTACTCTAATTGTTAGTGGATGACATGTTTTCTACTCTAGCTTTATTCTATTTTTTGCACAATTTATTTTGTTGCCTCTCCTCTTGAACTTGAATTACTTTTAGCTGGTTTTTCATGGTTGGATGGATGGCCTTCCTAGAGGGAACTACTATTGGTTGTTGCCTTTTTGGGCTTATTTTGGAGAGTTTCTTGGCTACTTTTTTGGGGATTTCCTCCCAACTCCTTATTGTTTATCGTTGGATCATTCTTTTTTCTTAGTTTTGTGTTTGGTTATTCTCCTGGTATTAGCCTCTACTGGGTGCATTGTTTGCAGCAAGTTTTGTGATATTTTTATGCTTTCTATCAGGTTAGTCTTTTTTTTTGCTGGGGAAATTTAGTTTTTGAGTGGTCCTGGCTAGCTACTGCTATTGCCTTTCTATGGTGGTTGTGCTTCTTTTGGACCTCTATTGTGTGGTGCTTTATTGGTTTTCTACTTTTCATTGGTTGTTGGGGATGCTTCCTTTGTTGGCTACTTATGATGGGCTGTTCTCTGGTGGTTGCCTTATGGCTATTTTACTTAGCTGGTTTGGTTGGAGGACTTTTAGTTGTCCTTGGAATCTTGGTTGGTTGATTTTTTTTCTTGTTGGTCTTTTCTTCTTCTTGGACAATTTGCTGGAGCCTTTTGCTATGTTGATCGAACCTTTGTTGATCCTTTTGGATTGGACTTTTTGGTATCGGGTGGTTGGTGGCAGCCTTTGGCCTTCTTTTTTGTGGCTATTTTGTCTTCTGGTGATTTTCACTAGTTGCATCTTATGTTTCCTTCAATTGATGGTTTAATTTATGACCTGTTTAGTCATTTATGGTTACTCACCCTGGTTTGGCTTCTTGCTACTAGTTGGTACTTTTCTTGAGGCTCCAATCTTGGTTTTCTTTTTCTATTAATTAGCATGGGTCTGGTGCTTGCTGATGGCTGGTTTTAATTTTCCTTGGTTTGGAGCTTGGATGGGTATTTGGATAATGGTTGTTGTTGGTGTTCTTACTTTGTTTTAGCCTCTCTCTAGGTTATTATGATTAGTATATTATGGTTTTCTTGGTGGTTTGGTTGCTAGCTAGTTGCTGGTTGTTTTCTCTTTATTTAATGGTGCAAGATCTGGAACTCTACGGACTCCTAGCCTTAGATGTTTACTTGTAACAGGTACACTGGCTATGATGGCTTTGATGTTACTCACCTCTTCTCTCTAGTTGGAAGCATTACATATGATTGTAATCCTTCTTTATGAAGTTTGGATTCTCATATGTATTGTTGCCCCTTAGGATGATCCGAACTGAGCCCGAGCCTTCTCTTTCTTAGCTCTATCCTTTTCCTCTATCCATCCTTATCCTTTTTAGCTTTGACTTTTGCCTTTATAGTGTTTTGCAGATTTCTTTTACAGGTTGGAACTTTGAAGAGGGAATGGCCATTACTCAGTCAACCTAAGTGCTATTGTTGTGGATCTTGCTTATCTTACTTTCTCAAAGGAATCATGAACTACTGCTGACTCATCCTTTTACTATTTTAAGCATTTGTTTTAGTCTTACTCTATGTCTTCTTCTCTTATGATTTTTAGCTGTTGTATTTGCTCTTTTATTTTCTTTTCTTTTTCTAATGTACTTTGATGGTGGTTTAGCTCTTTAGGTTTCTTGTATCTCTGAGAGTAGTTGAATCTTACAACTTTACCCCTTTTAAGGACATTGTATCTTTTCCTTCTATGGTAATAAAATTCTAACTTTCCCCCATAAAAAACCCTAAACCCTAAACCCTAAACCTTAAACCCTAAATAACCCTAAATAACCCTAAACCCTAAAACCTTAATCCCTAAACACTAAACACAAATTGTAAAACCTAAACCCTAAACCCTAAACACTAAATAATAAACCCTAAAACTCTAAACCCTAAACTAATCCTAAACCATAAAGCCTAAACACTAAACCCTAAACCCTAAATCTTAAAACCTAACCCTAAACTTTAAACCCTAAAAGCATAAAACCTAAAACCTTAGACCATAAACCCTAAACCCTAACCCTAAACCCTAAACCCCAAACCCTAAACCTAAACCTAAAGTAACTAAATAAATTATGAAATTAACTTAAACCTTAAAACCTAATAAACCTAAACCCAAACCTAAACCCTAAGAATGGGCAAAACCTTGACGATAAGGACATCACTGTAAAGAAGGCTCAGTCTAGATCTGACAGTGGAGATGAAGGCAGAGGTGGCGGTTATCACAATGGTGGTGGGGGATCTAGAGGTGCTAGTGGATATGGAGGTGGTGGTCAGAGCAGTGGTGGTTATGGAAGCGGGAGGAGCGACGAAGGATACTACCGTGGTGGTGGCAGAGGGAGAGATCGAGGATATAATGGTTGATCCCACTACTTGAGAGGTTGAGGTGGTTCTAATGGGAACTAGAGAAATTGAAGAACGGTCGATCTGATCTGCTACTTATAGAACTGTGTTTATACAGTGGAGATGGTTCTAGTTATCTAGGGTTTTTGATTTGCTCTATGCATGCTCATTTGTTATCTATGTCATCACTTGTGTCTCAAAAAACTTGGTGTGTGTGGTGTTTATTTTTGAGATGTGGGATACCACACAAATCTTAGAGGGTACTTATCGAAATGATCGAGTATGACATTAAAAAAAGATGCACTATCTTGAAAGATAGAAATTATTACCCTATAATGGACATAATCACCTAATAAGGACTCTTAAGGCATGATGGGTCTTCGAATTTGCTAGAGATCTTTCCCCTACTTTACATGGAAAAGTAAAGTAGCATTTATATTAAGCCAGGTTCATTAAGTTCCTTATGGAGGAAAGCCTCCATAGTTAATTACATCCTAAGGGATGTGAATCCCTTAAGAATACTCTCAATTAAAGTAGTAATTAAAGTCTCAAAATATTTCAAGGCTAGACTATCAAAGGATTATTTGTATTGGAAACTTAAGTGGGAAAACTCAAAGAGAAAACTTATTATTGAAGCCAAAGGAAACAAGTAGGGAATGCTCTTGATACTAGGAAACCTAGTGAGCATTTCAACCTATCCTATAATTGGACTTTAGAATTTTGAAATTGAAGAGGAGATCAATTTTGTTAAAGTTGACATTTCATTAGAAAGCTAGGACTTGTAATCCAACAACACAATATTGTGGAGATGCCTAAGAGATGAGGATTTATGCTTGTAGCCTGAAAGAAACAACCACCTTAGATCCCAAATATAGGGAGCTTTAGCATAAGCCAAAGCGCAACCTAAATCTAAGTGAAAATAAGCATATGGTTTAACTCCATAAGAGAGGTGTTGACCTCACTTTTGGAGTGAGCTCTTAACATCTTCTTAGACTTAGGACTCTTCTAGACACTAAGATTTTCTTAGTCATAAGACACATATAGTGATTAGATGAACACCCAACTAAGCTAGAGACTTAGAAGTGTTAATCATAAGATTAGGCTATGCACTTAGGGTTTAAGGAAATTACCATCCCATAGCCCAAATCTAATCTAGATACACTTTCTCAAATTAAATCCAGACTCAATTCTCAAATCAAACCTCAAATCCAAATTCAAATTCTAAATCTAATTTCAAAATTTGACTCCAAATGATTGAAACCCAAAATCAAATTCAAATCCTAACACCCTTCCCATATGAACCATATTCATAAGCAGCCAAATATTTCCTTAAATCAAATCAAACTCAATTGATCTCTTCATAAATGAATTATTCCTTCATTTATATTCACAAATATAAATAAAATTCAAATTCAAATGACCAAAACCATATTGAAAATCAAATCCAAACTCAATTTAAACCCTTTAAGCCAATTCTTTGGACTTAGCCAAATTCTATCGATTAAGTCAAAACCAAGAATTTTCTCTTGAATCAATCATTTATTCAATTATTTACCCAAATGTAAATGAAACCTATAATTATCAAATCAAATCAAAACTAAACCAATTGACCCACTTAGGTGCACTTGACTAAAGTGACCAAAGGACTCACGAGCCAACTTCTAATCCAACCCAAATTGGATTGAACCAAGCTCACCAAAATCTTCCACCATGATTTTGATCACTCTAGGATGATCAATTGCAACCAATTGGGCCAAACCAAGCCCTTGGCCATTTGATCCAAAGCGACCCAAATTGGCCTAAAGAACCAAATGGGCCAAATCATGATCTAACCCAAATTGATTGCGACCAATGGCTCAATCATTCTAAATTGATTATTGAACTTGACCAAAGCAATTGAACTCAATTTGATCAATTGAGTCAATCAACTTGACTTAGCCCAAATTGGCTTAAAGGGTCAATTTGGCCTAAATCAAAATTAAATCCAAATTAATTCAAACCAAAGACCACATTCATCTTCAATGAGTTAATTGAACATGAATCAACCCATAAACCAAGTTAATTTGGACAATTTTGGTCAAATGGGTCAACTTGGCCCAAAATGACCCATATGACCTAAATTGGGCCAAATCCCTTGAAACCAAGCCAAAACCCATTAGGGCTGATCAAATCCGACCCAAACTCATTTGGGATCAGCCCAAAATAAACCCAACCCATTTTAAATCCCTCATGAACCAACCCCCACATAGGATTCCACCTAACCCCATTTAATTCTCCCATCATCACTCAGCCCCCCCAAAGCTCTCCAAAGCCAAAAGTAACCCATTCCCCACTTCGTTTAGCCATATTAAGCTCAAATCATAAAAGGATTTGCTCTTAAAAGGCTAAACATCGGAGAAGGGCGTTCAGAGAAGCAAGGGCTAAAGTTTACTTTGAAGCTTCCTCACACATAGAAGCTCCCTCGGATCTTCACCGAAATCATCCCGGTGAGGTAACTTTCAAACCGTAATGGCCTTAGGATTTTGCATATTTTGTATTAAATTTCCTGCGATTCTAGGAATTTCCTTTAAAAAATCCAGCACTTTTATTTTAAATCATTCCAAATAGGAAATAGAATCTTTTTGGTGCGAATCGGCCCAAAAACGGGTCCATTTGGACAAGTTTTGGCTTAGAAACTTTCATTTTTCAAAAATATCCCTGAAAACACTGTTCACCGCCGGCGGCTCACAGCCACCGTCCGATCCCACAGTTCGCGGGATCGGACAACTCGGATTACGCGTGGATCGCGCGATCCGGGCCTTCAGATCGCGCGATGCGATCTGGACCGTCCGATCGCGGTTTGCGCGATCGGACGGCTCAGATCGCGTGATCCGAGCTTCGGAGCGAGCGATCCGAGCTTCGGAGCGCCGGAAATGATCTGGACCGTCCGATCGCGTGGTTCGCGCGATCGGACGGCTCAGATCGCGCCGATCGCGCGATCCTGGCCTCTGGATCGCGCGATCTGATCTAGACCGTCCGATCTGTGATCGGACGGTCCAGAAAAGGCGCGGGTCGCTGTCTTTCCCGCCCAAACCGCGCGTATAAAAAAAAAAATAATAATAATAAATAAATAATAATAATAATAATAATTTAAATCATCCGAAACTTCAAAATTCATAAAAAAAATAAAATACTTAACCAATTATAAACAAGGGCTCGTTGGATTCTTCTATCCGAGAGGAATCCAACAAACCTAAAATATTCAAAAGTTATGTAGTATTCTGTGCGTAATTTAAGTTTTAGTGAAAATCATATTTTATTAATTAAGCCAAAAATATAGGTTATATTAAGTTGAAATTTTTAGATATTGAACTTAATGTTATAACACACATACAGTAAAAATTTAAAGTTAAAATCACTTTTGTATTGGTAGATATTAAAATTTTAAATTCAGATTATCAATTTTGATAAAATAAATTAAATACAAATTCAGAAATCTACAAAAATCTTCAAGATAACCTAAATCACTTTAATGACATCTAAGACTCTTAAAAAAAATGATTCTATCTTCTGAATCTTAAAACCCAAATAAACACTTAAGATTAGAGTTTAAATAACTAAAAGTTAATTAAAATATAATCTAAAAAAAAAAAAAAAAAAAAAAAAAAAACCCAAATATTAAATAAAATAAAAATAATAATAATAATAATAATAAAATGATCAGAAATTGAATAAAATTCATTAAACCATTAATCAAACTTTAAATCAAAAAAATATCATCTTTAAGGAGATTAAATTAAATATGATTAAATCTATTTAAGTTAATAAAACTCAATTAAATGATTAAATCTTAAATCAAACTCAAAATCCAACAAACTTAGAAAACTTTAATAATTTGATACTAATCGAATTAAACTAAATAAAATTAAAGTAAACTTAATTAACTATGATTAAATCACATCCATTTGGAATGAGATAATTAAATAATCATTAAATATTTCAACCTAATAACTAAATTGATCATGTTAATGAAATAAAACAAACATAACAAATCAAATCAAGTAAAACCCTAATCATAAATAATCAAACTCAATTGGTCAAACATTTAATTAATGAAAATTCAATAAATTAATCCATCATCTTAATTAATCAAATTAATTTAAGTAAGTCACATTAAAGTTAACTCTAAAATTAAGCTTAAATCAAACCCATAATTAAACTTAATAATCACACCTTGAATAAACTAATTAAGTTAATCATATTAAACCTAAACTTAATCAAACATAATTAAGATGCAATTAAACATTAAACATAAATTAAACCTAAATTATTAATTCATTAATCTTTAATTAAAATAAACTTTTAATTAATCTAATTACCTTAATCAAACTTAATTAAACATTTAATTAATAAAATTTAATGAATTAACCCACCATTTTAATTAATCAAATTAATTTAAATAAGTGACATTAAAGCTAAAATTAAGCTTAAATCAAACCCATAATTAAATAATCATACCCTTTAATAAATTAATTAAGTTAATTAAATTAATCATATGAAACCTAAACTTAATTAAACATAATTAAGATGCCGTTAACACTAATCAAAACTTAAATTAAACCAAAATCATTAAGTCATTAATCTCTAATTAAACAAACCTTTTAATCTAATAATTTTAATTAACCCATTAATCAAATTTAATTAATCAAACATCTAATTAATGCAAACTTAATAAATTAATCCATTATCTTAATAAACCAAGTTTAACTTTATAAATCGATTAAAGTTAAATAAAATTAAATACTTAACTAATCTACTAATTAATTTAATCACATTTATTAAATAAATTAAATAAATAAATTACATTAATCACATTAAACTTAAGCTTAATCAAACATAAAAAATATAATTAAATGATAATCAAACCCAATTTAAACTTCAATCATTAATTCATTTACATCATTAACTCAAATAAACATGAAATTAAATCAAAAGTTAAACAAATCTTTATTTAATTTAATCATACCTCTTAAACAAACTAATTAAGTTTATCGAATTAATTACATTAAACTTAATTAATCAAAACACAATTAAATACTAATCAAAACATAAATCAAACCAAAACCATTAAGTCATCAATTGCATCATTTGTCTAAACAAATATAAAAAAAAAAAAGATTAAACAAACCTTTATAATTAACATAAATACACTTATTAATTAAACAAATCACATAATCACATTGAACCTAAGCAAATCCATAAGACCAATAAAGCTAAGAAAATCAAATTGAATCAAATTAAGCTAAATCAAGAAAGATTCTCATCAATTTAATATAGAATCAAATCAAATCTCATTCAACCTACTTAAATAAAATGAACTAATTAACTATCCAATATATGAAATCAAAAATGCAAACCAAACTTAGATGAACATGACAAATGGATGTGATTAAAATATGATCCCAATTACAAAGAATTAAACCCAATTAGAATCAAAATATAATCTCTCAATTAATCTAATCCAATCAAACTACAAATAAATGAACCACAATCAATTAAATAAACATAAAGTTAAATCACATAACCATGATCAAAGAAAAGAATTAAATATTTAAAAGGATATTGAATTATCAAGATGCAATTAAACTAAAATATCAAAAATCAATTAATCAAATACTTAAATAAACTCAAATTCTAAATTCTAAATTGAAGGAATTACACAAGTTCAAATGGCTAATCAAGATAAGGACCTTGGTTAGATTCCTTAGGAATTAGGATGTAGAATAGGGTGAGTCTGTCTACGATGGAATTCATCCTACCCTTCATTCTTGAGAACCTAAATATCATTTAAACCAATAAAATTGAAATAAAAATGAAAAGCAAATCATTAAATCATTTAGATTGAAATCACCCAAAAGGTAAAATTTAAATTCAAACTTCAAATTGGAACTTAAGCTAAAGAAGCCTAGTAAGTCTTGCTACAAGCCTAAGCATTAGAATACTAAGTCACCTTCTAGTGCTAAGTTAGGCGTTGTATGTATGATGTTGTGTTTTGTTTTGATGTAATGTTTTAGCGGATGTTAGGGTGTATGTTTCGTGGATGTTAGGTCGTTATTAGCCTAATCATATTTTCTGCAGGGGGTTATACTTAAAAGGGCCGCTGTAATAAAAAAATATATACATGCTTTTGCTATACAGGTTGCTTAGCCCCTTAAGTGTAACCCATGTTAGGGGTGGGTGGACTTACCCATGTGTGGGCTAAGTCCAAATTATTCATATAACTTGCTTGGATTGTATGGTATGTTTAGCTAACATTTGTTTTGGTGTAGCTAGATTTACTTTTCTATTTTGATGTAATTTTGCATTAGAAATTAGGGTTAGTGCTATGGGGATTAGGATGAGCGTGGCTAGAAGGCTTAGTCCACAGGGTGCCTGTGATGCCTTTGGAGTAAATCAAATCAAAAGAAAGAAATGAAGAAATGAAGAAATGAAGAAATGAAGAAAAGAAGACCCCAAGCATATATATTATTTTTTGTAATCCGGGTTGTATAAGGGTAGAGCTGGCTACCCATCTTTTCTTTTCTTTTTTGGTGTCTGTGAACCGACCATGCCTTTTATTCTTTTATTAGTCTATAAAATTGTTTGATGTTGTGTTTAGATTAGCATTAGAATAACATGCTTTTCATAGTTTGTTTATGATTGATGCTTGAATGTGTGGCACGGATGTAGGCTCTTAGGATAAAATTAATTTTTCTACCCCAATTAATAACTCATAACTAAAATTCTAAAACAACTCATAACCTCACATAAAAGCCTAGATTAAATCAAGATAATAAAATTTTTAGTAACCCCTTGCTGGATGGATGAATGTATAATACCATGCATGTCATTTTCTTTCACTCTTGTTAAGAGGGAGCTTCCATCTTTGCGGAGAATCAAGGCTTAACCTATGAGAGCCTTTGGTGGAAGACACCCCTTTCTCTCTTGATTTGGCCTATAATCAAATTCTCATGCATTTAGGCATACAAAATCCCATAGCACTGTCAAAAAACAAAGTCCAAAAGAATCAAATAAATTTGATAAAATTTGCATTAGATTAAGTCATGGATTCATACCACTCATGCTCTAGTCTCTTAGGAGTGAGTCTAAGGACTTAGTTTTCTTTCTAAATGAACAACAACCTAGCCATCTTGCAAAACATAAGACTTGCCTACATGGATTTAAAGCGTAGGAGGAGTTAGCTGGCACCCACTCGGTGTAATAAGTCCAGCAGTCGGGTGGTTTATTCTCTCTTGTGGAGGTAAACCATATACCCTTTTTCACCTTAGATTTAGGTTATGCCTTTGTTTTGTACCAAGGCTCCTTAGTTTAGGAATCTGAGGTAGTTGTTTCCTTTGGGCTACAAGCATAAATCCTCACCTCTTAGGCATTTCCACAATCTTATATTATGGAATTATAAGCCCCAATCTAATTAAATGTCAACTCAAATAATTAACTCTCTTCAATTTCAAAAATATAAAACCCAATTATATGGTAGATTGGAATGCTCACTAGGCTTCCAAGTATCATGAGTATTTCTTACTTTCTCCCTTTGGATTCCAAAATAAGTCTTCTCCTAGATCTATCCCATTTGATTTTCTAAAATAGCCAATCCTTTGATAGTCTTAACCTTGAAATCTTTGGAGACTCTAATTATCTACTTTAATCGAGAGTATTCTTAAGAAATTCTCATTTCTTAGGATGTAATTAACTATGGGGGCTTGCCTCCATAGGGAACTTAACGAACCCAGCTTAAAATAAACCCTACTTTGCTTTTCCATGTAAAGTAGGGGAAAGATCTCTGGTATATTCGAAGACCCATCATGCCTTAGGAGTCCTTATTAGGTGATTAGGTCCATTATAGGGTGGTGATTTCTATCTTTTGAGATAGTACATCATTCCTTAATGTCGATCATTTCAATAAGTACCCCTAAGATCATGGTGTCCACACCCCAAAATAAACACCTGATTTTTCACTCCGGGGATAGTTCTCTCTCCATCTTTAGTAGACAATTATTGTCTCCAAGCATCGATAGTGGACTTATATTTTATATAGGCAGACTATCATTCTTTCCATTGGCACTTAGCTTATTTCACCCTTAAGCAAAGCTCGCCAACATCCTTTAGGTTTTAGGAGCTCACACCGTGAAGGTCTTAAAATCTCTATTGGATCCCCCAATAGGTAAAAATAAATTAAGTAAAAAAAAAATGGAAAATAACCAATATAAAATTTTGAACCTCTTACCACTAGCTTGGTGGAGTAAAGTTCATCTCATGCTTAACAAAATTTCAATAAAATCCAAAGTAAAATAAAACATCTTAAAAAAAAATAATAATAAATAAAAGTCCTTTCAAAATAAAAATAATATGAACTCCATTTAACATAATCCAATTTGTTAAGGGGAGATTCTCTCTTTAAAATCAAGATTAAAAAAAAATCATTTCTCAAAAAAAAAAAAAAATAAAAAAATTAAATCCCTTTCAAAATAAAATTAATTGAACCCACTTAACAAACTCAGTTTTGTTAAGTGAAGGTTCATCTTTCAAAATCAAAATTAAATCAAATAAAACCTTTTCTTCAAAATAAATATCAAAACTCTTTTTCTTTTAAACAAAATTAACCAATTTCATTTAACATACTCAAATTGGTTAAATAATAGTTCTCTTTAAAATAAAAAATCAAAAACGCCAAACAAAACAAAACAAAATTCCTAAATTTTGAACTTACCATCATTTGGAAAGTAAAGTTCCAAAATTTCTTAAGTCTCAGTCAAAGCGCTTTGAACCTACATCATATCAACATTTGACAAATGAAGTTCCAAAAAATTCTCTTCAAAATCTCTCCAAATTGAGATCTAATTATTTGAACCCCTTTATCATATCCAAATTTGATGAGTGTGGGTTCAAATTCTTTAGATTCATCAAAAAAATGTGTGAATCAAATTTGACATGGAGCTTGAAAACGTTAAGATGACTTGTGATAATGTAATATTCATTATTATTGGTCACAAAGTTATGAATCATAAAAATTGTTATGATGAAATTCAATTAAAACCAAGATATGGATTTTCACCCTAATGGAGAAAGGCCATAAAGATTCCTTCAGGGGCCAATAATGAAATTGATAAGGATGTTGAGTATGTCTTATTTATTCCAGATAAGTATGACTCAAATGACTTGAATCCTAATTCTCAAAAGAAGACAACTCTCAAAATATTGATCGTAATCCATAAAATAGCTTGATGGACTTTATGCTTTAATGATTCCAACTCGGGTAGAAATGCCCTCTATACTTTCATCATTGTCACTATCGATAAAGAGTTAGAATCATCAAATTTCAAAGGTCTAATGGGATAAACTTTGAAAAAAAGAAGAAAAAAAAAAAGAAAAAAAAAAAAAAAGAAAAGAAAAGAAAAGAGAGAGTAGAGTAGGTAGACATCAATTCTACCTCTCTTTGAAAGATATCACAAGTCAATTATTACGTGGCGGTCCTACCACTTTGATCAACACCATAGGAAGAAACAAACCGGTCGTTTGAAATAATCAAATTCTAAATCCTTCTTAAGATACACTTCACAATCCAAAATAAGGGTGGCAAACTATTACGAAGGTTAATCTTAATGTCTAGACTATCTTGGAAGGTTGCCACTAAGCTAAGTAATAAGTGCACTCTCATTCTCTAAGAAGGTAGAAAAATTTTTGATTCTTTCTTGCTTAGTTAGGCAACCTCCTCAAGTCATATTCAACATAGAATATCCTATGAAAA